>DWQT01000996.1:0-18729 GCA_018244895.1 Myscelus amystis hages
GGTCTGTAGGACTCCTGGCCGAATACGACCAGACTACCCACTAAAACCCATCGGTGCGTCACCACGCGCCTGGAGGCCGGGCCACGGGAACGCTCTCGCACACGACCGCGACCCGACCGGCACCGATCCTTGCACTGATATATGCCACATTAGTCCCCCAATATGTACACCCTTGTCATTTAAAGTCACTCTACCAAAAATATGCTGGTCATATATTAAATTCAATGCTTCTTTACTATACCTACCTTATACGATATGAAACACGGTGGAAAGTGAATAAAATAGAAAACCGTTAATATTTCCATCATAGTGTACTGCTAACTTCGAGTGTACGGAACACTAAATTTATGGTCATCTCATTTCAGATTATAATTGCATTTTATTTGATAACGTAATGAAACTAGGTGACTGAGTTATGCTATTTGCATTTGAATTTCCCTCTGCATGCATCGGGGCGAGCACGTACGGTAACGGTAAAATTCGTTACCATATCACGAGGCGATGGTCATAGACAATT
Source organism: Myscelus amystis hages (assembly GCA_018244895.1). Classification (NCBI taxonomy): domain Eukaryota; kingdom Metazoa; phylum Arthropoda; class Insecta; order Lepidoptera; family Hesperiidae; genus Myscelus; species Myscelus amystis. The sequence continues at coordinate 518 of DWQT01000996.1, forward strand.
TGCATATTCATTTGTTTCATTAAGAGCCATTAAAACGTGCGATCACGTAGATACACTTTGTCTATTAGTTTCTAAAGAATATTGATAACTTGGGTTAAAATAATATTATTATTGTGTGACACTCGGTGTTTCAGCCTACCCCGTTAAGTACCGACCTGGCAATAATCTTAACACTTCTTATATTCTATTTAAAGCAGAAAAGAAATTGTGGAAATAGTCAATTAAAAAACAATATGTACCAAATGTAATTCTACATATTTACAGCTCTTCGCAGCTCGGCGAAACTTCACAACGCAAGTCAATTTATTTTAGTTATTGGACATTTTAAACAAACTAATTATAATAAAGAAAAGGGCGGTACACACGTCGACAGCTGCGTGTTGTTTTTTCTACAATCATCTGATATTCGCCGTGTCATCGAATTATACAGCCTTAATGCTAATATACGTATTGGATTTCGCCTTATTACTTTGCAAATGTGACGATGGCCTATAGGTAGTCCGTAAGTAAGAATTATTAAGGACTGGTATTGTATTCAACATATTTTCTTTTATTTTGTTTTACGTCTGACAAATAAGCGTCCAAAGAGAGACAAAATTGACGAAAACCATAAAAATACGTCATTCTTAATATAATACTTACATATTGCTTAATTGACTGATGTATAGATTTAGTGGTTACTGGACCAGCGTCGTAGGTTCGTTACCCACCTAGAGCAAATATTTGTAGGAGCTTGGTTAGCTGATGGGCCTTTAATCAGTAGCGGCTCTACCTAGTTTGGCTCTCAGATGACGTTACATTAAGTTATCCCAAAATATCATTATAGATGTTTTATGATTTCGAGTACTTTTAAACGTCTTCACTCAAATTGAAATATTGTTCAGTAAAGCATTGTTTCATCTTACTACTGAACAAGTAAAATTACTGTCAAGTACCAAATCATTCTAGGGCGTTCGAAATAATGTAAACAACAAGGAATAAATAAAATAGAACGATCTAGAATGAGACAAGTGCAGGTGGGTTTCCGGCGTTCACTTTTGCGGAATGCTGCTCTGTGAGACCGTTGTGCTGATAAACTCAAGACGTAGGAAGTGCTAAGTCAAAACATACTTCACGACACTAAGGTACGGTATTATTATTATAACATCACGCCATGTCCCTAACGGGGTTGGCAGAGAGCACCGAGTACCAGCTTCTTCTGTCCTCACAAACCTGACGTGCTTCTGCATTCATCACTCTCTTATGCATACACGTCGGTTACGGAGGCTCTTAACTCCATCAGCGAGTGTCTGGCCTATTTGGTCGAGATAGGACAGTCTTGGTCTCCCTGGCCACCTACGTCCATCAACACTCGCATTTTATATCTGCCTTGTCATTATTTCATCATAAATTCTTAACATGCCCGATCCATCGGAGCATTCCCTTTCTCATTTTTACACCGATGCTCTGTTTTACACAAAGCGTCTTTCTTACATCTGCATTGCGAAGCCGGTCGGCGAGTCAAACCACAGGTACAAAATAGTGAAGAGAATCAAATAATCAATAAGCATATGTTTTACGAGAGTTAATCACAATTAACCACTACTCAGAGCAGCTGCCCGCTAGTGTACCATTTCCGTGTGTTAAAAAAACAAAACTTGGACTCTGAAGCTTTGTCCTATAAAATGTAAACAATTGAACTGGTTGCGTGCGTTCTATAAATATGTTTTAATACGAATTCCGATCAGGACCGGCGCACACTGGGTTCTCTTTTACTTCCTTGTCAACGCGTTCGCGCTAGTTTTTTGTGCGTCTAGCATTTCGTTGGTTACAATGTTGACAGCGTGCTGCACTAATTGGTTTTTGGCAGTCACCATATTTATATTTATAATGAAAGCAAACTGACTCTAGGGTCACCAAATGACAATGTTTGCTCTCTCTCTCTCTCTCACACACTTTCTCCTTCTCCCACCCTATCCTTCTCCCCCCCTTTTCTTTCTCCCTCTCTCTCTCTCCAGGGCAGAATAACTCCAATACCTCTGGAGGAAGGTACTCTTCATGGAATTTGACTTTCTTTATTATTGTTGCATCAGTCCGATTCATTCTGATACTAATCCATTTCTACAGTCTAAGTGTGTTTGGTGTCAACAAACGTAATTATATTCGCTAATTCAATTGCAAACAATACGAATTAGCATTACAGACGCGTTGGGATCAACGTCTTCGTTACAGTTGAACGCAGATTATTCAAATTCGCATAGCTTCCACGCCATTGACTCATTGCTAGACCGTGAACTTGAACGGTATGGCCACACTGGACACATTTGGACATAGGAAATCTTGGCCGCGGGTAATTTAAATGCGAATACATTCGGCATGTACGAAAATAATATAGAATAACTGAATAAATTATTTATCGAACGACAAATAAGCCGCTCAAGATCAAGGTCTTTGCATTTAAAATTGTGGCAACTTTGATAAGACCGTGAATATACATGACTATTTTTATGCAATTATTCGATTTCATAATTTTTCAATGTAAGTATTTAGATTAGGAATGATATTATTTTAACTCTTGAACATTGCCTATAATCAGGAGTATTACAATCAGACCCAGTCTTTGGATTTTAAGAGGCCTGAAGCATACTCTCACACGTTGATATTCCAGTGTATTTAGAATGGGATAAGGATAGATTAGATATAACATAGTCTCAAGTCAGTCAGACAGTCTCAAGTTTCTTAGGATAGAAATATTTGGCAAACCAAGAATATTCAAGTGATCTTATAATTAAGTGTTGTTATTAAACATATTAATAAAAGACAACTTTTACATGAATAAGTATTGAATTATTTAAATCGTCGAAGACTGAACGACCTTCCCGAGTGATTAGATAAACGATTTATTTATCACATATATTATTTGGCATAAAAAGTAGATATGCATAAAAATCTATGTTAAAATTAATGAATATTAGAACAGAATTTTTATATGAGATATCGAAACTTAATATATGACGGTTCAATTGTGCTATTTATTGTTAATAACTTATTAAATAAGCAACATAACTATAATAATAAATATGTCAAACTTGAACATAAATTACAATTAACAATATCCGATTGTGTGATCCTAATTATTGGTGTATAATGATAGCATTTGAGATTAAATAAAGTTTATTAAGTCCAAAAATTGAATTACGGATCTCGAAAGTCTCTAACATTGAATTTTCAATATGTAATATGTAAACATATATTATTATCATTAAAGTTATCTTTATGTCAGAGTTGAATTATTTAATTTTATTTCCTTTTTCAATTTATATTCTCTTCTAATCTGTGCCAAATAAAAACATAATTCAGGACGTTATGGGACAATTTGCTCGCTTGAATTGTTATTTGCATTTTTTACGGTGTTCGCGGTGAATTTAAATAAAAGCTCGTTACAATGACGTAAATGGTCGCTGGAAACGTAAAATACTAAGCTGCTTTCAGAATCCTTGCGTAAGAATAAGAGGAAAAAGCCTTAAGAGGATTAGATTTTTATTTTAAGTCCGACATCATTGCATGTTTAACACTCCAGGGATCCTCAATATATCGAGCTTTATTTAAGAGAACTCAATTTTTTTTTCCGCTTACCTAAACGACTCGGGGTTGTCTTTAGCCGTATCCAAATGCAGAATTTATTTACAAAGTCATATGTTACGGAGCAAAAATATTTAGTTTTGGAGCGAAATACAACGCAGGTAACACGATGCCCGCCTCAAATTAAAAAAATAGTCGGGACCAAAAACTCTGGCACCTACAAATTTATGAGTTGAAAAAAGTTTTGGATAAAGTTAATTTACGTTATAAATAAATATTTTTACTCGCGGTCTTTTTAGAAGGTTGGTAAATCGATTTATTTATTTCAAAATAACTTAGACTTTTCAATTTACCGGAAAGGTGATAGTATTGTAATAGAGAAAAAAAACCTGAACACTTAACCTGCGTGGTTAACAATGGGGTTAAGCTTTCTATACCGAGAGGAGACTGGTGTCAAGGAATAAAAGCGTCGAAAAACATAACATGTTTGAACAGGTATAAACAAAAACTTATAATGCCGATTTTGATGAAACTTTTCTTAAATCTTTTCTAATGACACCAGAAATCCTGTAAATTATATGTAATACTAGCGGTACCCGCGACTTCAGCCGCGTTTGAATTGAACAATAAAGTTATTACTAAAATATTAAAATAAAAGTTGCCTAATTTACTCCTTGTTACATCAGCTATCTGCCAGTGAAAGTCCCGTCAAAATCGGTATAGCCGTTCCAGAGTTTAGCCGGAACAAACAGACAGACAGCTAGACAAAAATTGTAAAAAATGTTATTTTGGTATATGTACCGTGCTTAAATACGTATGCATTGAGTAAAAAGCGGTTATTTTAATATTACAAACAGACACTCCAATTTTATTTATTAGTATAGAATATAGATTTTAAATTAATTTTCTTATGATCGTGTAAATTCAGGCAACGCGAGACCGGCGCGTATGGCCGGTATTTTAAAAGATTTAAGCCAACGACCGCATCTGTAAACTGTTTGCACTGATACTTATTTGCATATGTAAGCTTTTGCCAAGTACATTTCGCCGTTTGCCTCGGAAAAAACGCCAGTTCGATAACCGGGATGCGGTCGCGAGCAAACGTCAGTTTAACATTCAACAGAATTAAGCAAACATTTGACTTTTACGCTGAAAAAACAATAGAATGAAGGCAAACACTTTAAAAGCCTTCCAACCGCAATGGACGGGGGTTAAATGGGATAATTATACTCGTATGCTTTATCTATACTTATAAATAAAATTGGGGTCAGACACTCCAATATGTAATATTAAAATAACACCTTTTTACTAAATGCATATGTATGTACCGTCATATACCAAAATACAATTATATTGGATTATATATGAAAATTAATTTCTTTAATTTGTGCCATATAATGACAGCTACGATATATGGTAGAATTCTTCAAGACAAGATTGAATAGGCTGTATATAGGCATGTGTTGGTCTTCAGGATCGTGGCAAAATATCAAAGCCCTACAAATAAATGACAGTGACATTATAACAATTGCACTCATTTTTCATTGAGGCATAAATGTCAAAGCCGTGTTACGTTCGACAGTAAAGTCGTTTCGTAATTGATAGATCGCTCTGTAATAATGATTGATTGTGATCAATGTCAAGGAAATGACTAGAGCATGTCGTGTATTATGTACGTAACTGTCAATTTGGGAAGGCTTTTGTTATAAAGCTACATTTTACGTTTTACGGATACCATTGACAGCTACTTTCAGTAATAGTATATATATATTCACGAATGTACCCAAAATATACTTGTTTTAATTTTCAACACAATTGTACTGATTTTAATTAACATGACCCGCATGTTGGGAAAGCTCTAGGCCTCCGCGAATTTCTCTACAGTACTTATTTACCCCAGTCCCCCTAATACCTACGTAAGTTTATATAAGAAATCAAAAGTTTCAAAAGTTGCATCATATTTAAGTAAATAAATTAACAATCCGTATGTTTCCTGAAGCGGCTAAAATGTTTAATGTTCACACAATTTTGGCGATTAAAACATCCATAAATGCCACGAGTCATTGACACGTAAATTGTGTTTTTAGATTACGTTATTAGAGAACAAAAATATTGGAAACTCGTTAACATAATTGTTCAATATTCGTCATTCTCTCAACACATTAACGGATGATATGCGAGACGTTCCGAAATTATGTATTTATCATTTTTATGATATTATTTTATGCGGATCGTAGAAATTTTTGTCTACATTTCTAAATCATTTGTAACAATTAAATTAATAGCAATAATACGTTTTGGAAATAGCATTGTCAACAGTTCTTTCCGTTTTTAACATAAATAAAATAAAATAAATACATAAAGATATTTGTCATAAAGACGACCGGTTAATTATAATTTAACCATACAGAAAGATATTTGTCTGTTAGTGTTGGCGATCAGCGATAAAAAAATTGGAATAGTCTTCATTAATTCAAAATAAGTGTAACTTATTAAATTGTGGAACATTACAAAAACCAAACTTGGTGAAATTGGCATCAGGATCATTAATTTTATTTAAAATAACTATAACCCTGACCGATAGGTTATTGTCCAACTGACGCTTAGAAACCTACTGAGTTTTGACACTGACGATCACTCATTAAAAGCAGATTGCAGCAAAATTATGTTCACCCAGAGCGATCATTTACAAGATATCAACTCAGCCGTAAACGTTAATTATTTATTAAATACATTTTGAGGTGTCAAACCTCTTTTATTAATCGGTCGACATACTTTAATTAATGAATGAAATCTTAAAAAGGCTGTTTTCATTACAAAGTTTTGTTTATTTTAGTTGCACGTAATATTTATTAAGATAACTATGTACCTCACACATAACATAAACATTTATATCAGATAAAAATATTGCCATGAAACACTGTCATTTAAATACCACTGTCAGGACGCGTGTTTTAAAACATAAAGACGTTGTGTCTATGGTTTATCTACTCATTATCATAGAGCTCTTTTATCTTTTTCATAGAGCACTCTATGTCATTGATAAGTCGCGTTAATGTCGCATCCGTGCACTAATGGAATTTAGTATGCGTGTCGAAGTCTCTAGAAGTAAACGCAATGAGCTTGCTGAATACGTTGTCATAACAACGCCGGTCCCCACGTAACAATATGCGCACTGATATTTAACGCACAATTGTTCATCGGAGCATGTTAATCATACATTCACTTGCAAGGCGATGTACTAACTGAAGCGTCGTGACTCGTAATAAATCACCTTCCGCGAAGTATCGTATGCGTATCGAAAATCGTGACCAAAATATCGATCCACTTAACTTTTCATAGGGAAATGTCTTAATCATTAGCGGTGCTTAAAATACGTGAGGATACCTTCAAAATCGAAAGGGCTAGCAAATAACGAAGTTTCTGAAAGGGTATTTAATTTTGTATGCATGTACGGTGAGCAGAAAAATGTTGACGCGTTAAAAGGAATAATGTATTGTACACACAACTGTTTGAGGATTCTTAAGTAAACACTTTAGTGGTTTGTTGTCCAAGTGGTGACCAAGGTGTCCAAGGTGTCCAAGTGGTGAGATTAAATATTTGTGTACTTAGCTCAAATGTTGTTCTGTGTTTCTATGTTAACAAATGTATAAATACGTATTTACTACCCGTCTTAAGATATCATAATAAATACAACCTTCTAACAAAAATTTAATTATCTAGACAATGTACAAAATACCCCGCTTACATCAGCGAATGTACTCAGAGGTCTTTAAATCAAAGTCATTTTACGAACAATATTCGCTACTTAATGATTAAATATCAGAAGACTTAAGCTTATTGTGCCGAGATTTAAACTTAATCCTATATAAACTGACAGGTGATCCCCGAGCGGAAAATTTTGGTAACCGAGCATGATGCGGCGAGAAGGGCGAACCTTCGTGGCGCTGCTAGCAGAAATGTTACTCGTTTTAATAATAATAATAATATCTTGGGACACCTTCATATAATATGATCATCTGATCCTCAACTAGACAAAACCTATGCTATGGTGACGGGACAGCTGATAAACTAAATATATATTATACTACACAATAGTTCTATATATATGTACTTACATATATTTACCCGGACACAGACCAAACATGTGTGCTCATCTGTGCTTGGTCATGTGTGCTTTTCAGTTAGGGCCTGTCAATCTGTTGACTAATAATTTCTGTTAATAATAACTGTTGGATTTTCAAGAAGAATGAAGAACAGCGATGTACGTACTGTACATTTCATTTTTCACCTATTTTGTATTTTGCATTAACAGGGTCTAAACAAAGAGTGTATTTCCAAATAACATTTATGTACGAACAAAGCTTTATAAGTAACGAGGCACACATTTTTAAGATTATTAATGTGTTGGCCGTGTTACAGAGATCGATTTAAATCGTTGCAAGGATCGTATTCCGCGGAGAATTCGCTCCGCACGCACACTTTATTGCCGTTTAGAGCCGCAACGAATGATATATCTACTGAGCAGCTTATAAACATCATCGTTTATGTTTAATAAACCTTTTTGTATTAGTTTATTTTATATAACACTGGGCGTAGCATAAAATTAACAATATTAAGCGCCATCAACCCTATTTTCAAATCCTACTGGTTCCAGAGATTGGCGCTTTCAATATAGATAAAATAGTAGGTAAATTTAAGGCCTTATTATTACATGCGGTTTTTTCAATACTTTTATAGATTTACTCCTAAAGCACGGGTCTTGTCATAATGAGGTTTGATGTTCAGAAGTGTATGACAAAAAGTTTACAATTACAATCTCACCGTACGTGATATTGTAAACGTGAATAATTTAACAGTCACAATTAATTGTTTTGATGACATGTTGAATTATAAAAGCGATGCTATCAAGAGAATCGCGGATGTAAACGTATAAAGTCATAATCGCTGTCATAGCTCTCCGGGTAATACAATTCTGTTTTAGTTCATTTCGTCCGTACGGTAGTTGAATGAGCGGCTATCTTAAATCTCGGCATGCCTCATTGTTCATGTAGACAGGTCAGCTGTCGTAATCTGATACGAGAGGCCGCAGATCACTTTTACTCTCATTGTATTTATTCATCGGTCTTTCGCGATTTCAACGTTGCTTTTGAATGCAGAATGATATGTTGGTATACATACATTTAGTTTTTTTCTTCATTTTGCTTTAACAGTGGCGAAGAATAAAATATATGCAGTTTGAAGTATATTTTGTGAAGTAATATTCATAATTGGATGTGAAAATTTGTTGTGTTTTCATAAAACCCGCGAAAGTGAATTTGAGTTGTTCTTATAAGAAATCTCGTAACTTTTACGCCACATACACAAACATTATCATCGAATTTCAAAAACTTGTTATTAAATATTTGCTACTTTTATCGTGTATTGTGTGACCAATTTAAATTTGATTCGAATTTGTCTTTGATCAGAGGCACAGACTAAAAATAAAGTAAAGTTAAGATACACCTTGAATGTGGTCAGTTCATTAATGAGTGACAACTAATAGAAACACATCACGACTTCCGTTCTTTGCGCAACCCGTTAAGCCAGTCTCCTCCGATTGTTTTCGGATGACCTTAAGAGGCTTAATAAGTTCCGACAGAGGAGTTGACCTGTTTGTCATTAACAACCAGTACTATATCTAGTATACTAGTAGTATGCTAGCCATCAACACTACCCTGTCTCCCCTCCCTTTGTGAGAAGAGTCGGCCATTTTGCTCTGCGACATAAAAACATGACAGCCAAAAGGAATAATCTATTCTTAATTAATGCAGCAGATAGAACTTGATACTATATAAAACGGACGCAATATTTGATGCTCAATTAGTTTAATATCGCTATTAGGAAATGTGGATACATGTACTAGATATAAATGACTAATCTCTCTCGGTGATAAATTGAAACAACTCAGACAGGTGCGATCATTGCTTTATTCATTTTTAGACACAGTTAATTATTACTGACAGCCTGTTACCGCGGATTAGACTTGTACAGCAGGATAAAATAAATTGTATTAACACCTAAATGGCTAGAGCTTTTAAAAGCTTATGTTTACCATTCATTTTAAATGGCAACACTTGTAAAATTACAAACTTCATTAATTTTTTTAATATATATACTGAGTCCTCGGATATCATTCAATAAAAACATATAAAGATTGAATTAAAGCCACAATTAAAAAAATATCTATTCACTATTTTATTTAGGTACCTATTTCGTGTATTAAAATTATTCTTCTAAGCGTTAAATACCTACTCCTTTCATTTTTGGGTGATATATTAGACGGCTTATAGTGATAAATTACTTAATTATAAAAAATAAGCGAATGCAAAAAAATATACAACAAGAAAAGGATTATTTATTAGGATGCATGTTCCAAACGTATATCAGCTTTTAGTGCAATTTGCATATGTTTAACTTTTCCTTTTATCCACGTGCGCGGAGGCACATAATTTAGCCAAAGGGCACGGTAATACGAGTTCCTTCGCCCAGCCTACGTGTGCCTCAAGTTGTTGATATTCAAATAACCAAGTGTTATATATCTTTTTTTTTTTTAATATCCGGCCTGTCATTATGATTTTATCTGCTAATCGAATTATATTATTTTAATATTATCTTATTTCAGTCCAATTAGAAACCTTCTATAGATAAATAAGATATATTTAAAATCCCCGGTATATTTAAAATATAAGCAAACAAATCGTTTGTCGTAACTAAGTAAAATTATGTCTCCCTTACGAAATTCTTTCGCTAGAAAATATTTCACTTGTTTTCTGAAAACTTAAATATAATAAGTTCCATATTTCTCAATTCCATAAAAATCGGTTGAGTAGTTTTACCGCTAAAACTCGCTGAACAGACAGAATTACTTTGGCATTTATAGAGGACACGAATTAATTAAATAATACAAAATAATTAGATATCATTTGGAGTGATAGTTGTAGAATGTAACAAAGATAAGGAAAGACTTGTTTACGATATAAACATGTTATTTTAATTTACTTTACTAGGTAATTCAAATACATACATACATATAGCATGTGTCATATGCAATAATTCTCATACTTAGTTGCTATGAAATTGTAAATTCCGAATAATTAACAATTGGTAACTATGAAACTATTATATTTTCGATCAAATTAATGACAATTACGTAATAATTGGACAGTAAATATATATTATCCGTGCACATCAACGAAACAGACAGAGCCCGTAATTTTTGAATGTGAATAAGTTGTATTTTAATATGCCACTAGTATATTTATGCTATTAATATATATCATAATTACCGCTGTAACAATATGTATCTGTTGCGATAAGAGCCCGCTACGATAAGACTTTACATTATAAAATTATACATATATAAGGTAACCCCTCCACTAAGAGGCGGGATATTTATAACGATGCCTCCTCTAGCTACAATCAGCTGGTGTTACAGAGTGTTATACTTTGAATTGACGACGAAAGCATCGATTATGTTCAATAAACACATGTGGAGCCCACACATGCAGCCGGCAGGCGCGTTAGCTCGCGGAACCGAGCCGCTAATGTCACGGCCGCGGATCCAGTTCTAACTGGTACTTTTGACATTTCTACAGTTTCGTCTGTCACTCAGCGAGCAGTGTAAATCATGCAGGAATGCGCGCCGCGAACCGATTAGAGGGCGGTGCGATCGCCAGCCAAAACGCAACCTCCGCGGCCGATGACATTGTCAACGGGGCTTTATTACGGCGGGATTGTTTGTTTACTGGAGAGAGACTCACGCGGGAAAAAAAATCGAAAATGCAATATCATTCGCTGTAGCGGTTGTGAACTTTGTATTAACGCATCGTTTTTAAATTGTACCCATCCAGAACTCAACCACAACTACCTATAGCATAATATGACATTTCAGGTCTTGTACAATATATTAACATTGGAAATGAAAGTTTATGAGACAAAAAATAATTTTACTTCATAATAAATTATTATATTTTCAAAGGATATTTCTAATCAAAACAAAAACATGCGTGTTTAATATAATCGATTTGACGAAACAATTATTACATGCCATTATAAGAGTTGTTCGACATTTCGATGCGTATTGTATTATAATTCAAATCGCGTTGCAACGAAGTCGAGATTTATGATTCGATCTACGCCAATAGTGGCTATTGCGTTACCAATACTTACACGGGGCACAATACAAAAGTTACTTGTTTGAGAGTAGGCAGCCACAGGTCGTATTACGGATAGATAGGTTAATAAAGTAACCGCTAAAACTAACTAAATTAATAAATTAACCGAAACGGGAAAATTGGGAAAAAAACAACTCAAAAAATGCAAAAAATAACTTAAATTAAGAAAATCACGGTTGGCTACTGCAGAGCCATAAATGTACATGGAAAAGATATCTAGAGAAATTTGATGAACACTACGTAAATAACAATTTGAGACGACTTTCAAATTTTTGTTAACTACAGTCATATAAAAGCATTGTTATAGGCATCGATATCGTAGCGGTTTCAAAATCATTCTTCCACTCCGGGTGGGCTACGTTCAAATCCCGGCACGTCTAATTTATTACATTCGTTTTATAACTTAAACATTCAAATATTACATTTATAACCACATATACCTAGATAGTTCGTAGCTGCTCGCTAGCGGTGAAATAAGGCTTTGAAGGTGCATACGCTACGAAAGCGAACATTGCGTAAGCGATGGTGTAACTTATTGTTGAACGAAAGATGCGCAACGCCGAAAATAAAAGCAGTACATACTCGTATGTAACATAGGTACTATTGTAACCGATATACTGCCCTCTTAGTCTAGTGATGGACCCTGGTATGGAACCCAGAGGTCGCGGGTTCGATTATAGGTATACGACAAGCATTTTTATGATAAACCAATTTGTTTTGTATCTATACAGATGCAAAAAAATATGTCTAACAAGTATTATATACATACTATATACTTCTTATCGCCTTTAGCATATGCAATGTTACGAAAAGTAAAAAATAAAATAAAAAGAAATCTTTATCTAATGAAGACTGAAGTTGCATCAAAAGTGTGAACATACCCTAAGAATATCCGTAAATAACATACATTGACCCAATCTCAAACTCGAGGTCTTAATAATATCATTATTAATAATATCGACAGTGCCATGTGACCCAAACCGTGGCCTTGATCGTGACCTTGCTATCGACACATCGAATATATTGATTTCGTTTTATTTTCATTAGAATATCAGATTCCAAGTTCTCATAATTATGTATTACTGAGGACCCCAAATACTAGTATAACACGGGTGAATATCACCCGTGAATAAGTCACCTATAGGTGAATATAAAGTTTTAAAAATATTGATAAATTCATCAAAAAAATATTCAATAAGATTGTTCAATCCAACGCAATTACATAGCTTTGTCATTAACTAACATTCAATTGATGAATATTAAATGATATTAGCAAAGCAGTGCACAAGGTCTTCAAAATAAAGAGACTAAAGAAAAAAATGTTGCAATATCTATAACTCAAAAATGATCGACCTTAAATATTGTAACACCTTCACTCCTATATTACATTTATTTTTTGCTTTACAGAAGCAAATATCGAACATTCATCTGTCTTATAAAAGATTACGCAACCCAAGGTTACATCTGATTAAAATCTACAACAAAATCTTAACTCTTATTCCTAATCTCTTAACCATATCCTTACATAAAACTAGGCAGGTTTTAACAAAAGAGCTTGTCTCCTTATGAAATGACCAAAGTGAAATACTTTTCAAATTAACTTGGTGCAGGCGGTTCTCTAACTGATCTATTTTACATGATTATTTTATTATATTACAGTGATCATCACGGTAACTAACAAAATTAAATTCTTTATCTTATTATTTTGCTTAGTACAGCGCTTGTTTGAGGGCAACAATCGTATCAACGATGACAAACTTACTAGGAGTTTCCACCTATTAACATTCGACCACAATAAATACGTCATCTCTGCAATAAATCAAAGACAGTCATTCAATAAAATCATCTTAAACATACAAATGGTCACATTTAGAAAGCCAAAGAACCCAATAAAACGAGCAATACTTTAAAAGCACAGAGTTTGTTGTGTGTGTTTTAAATAAACATCGTTAGAACAAAACCGGTGTTCGAAGCTGAGATCAAGATAGCAATGCGCTCAATATGCGGATCGGCTTTTCGATGCCGTAAAGCATCAGGGATGTTTGCGAAAACGTGGCTCGACTCTATCATTATCTATACTCCATTCTCTATACCCTCTTATCTATACTACTCTGTTATCTGTAGGTACTAATAGAATAATAGTGAACAGGACGTAATCTGTGGGGAAATTATTTTTTATTTATTCTTAAATACAGTACAGATTGCCTGGAATATGATAATTTAGTATTTTCTTTAATAAGTCCAAGTTGGGAGTTTCTAATATAAACAGTCTGTATGGTTTGAACATAATAAACACCTCGAAAGTACTGTCCTTTATAGAATTTTTGTATCTTATAGATTTGCTTATTTCTCTCATTAAAACTACAGAAACTAGGTAAACGATAAAGAAATATTCAATTTCTGACCATAAAAAAAAACTAACGAAAACTTATATGATTTCAATTAAAAAATGACGATTCTGTCGGCAGAGCAATGGAAACGCGTCCTACAAGTATAATGTCACTCAACCACAGGATTCGTGACGGCTGCCTCATTGCAAAAAACCGCCAAATTGCATTGCATTGTATTTAAACATCGAAATGCATTGTTCCGCGGATCCGCAGTTAATCACCGGTTATCTTATAACGCATCTTTATATTGACTTCTCAACAACTTCTGTTCCACTTGATAAATCATTCGGCGAATGTCGAAATAGCCACAGCGCGATCCGATTGTCCGCTCGTCCGTTCAGTCATTATACTCACTCACTTTTCATTCGGTCACACATTTAAACTGGTACTAGAACCACTTTTACTTTAATGCCTACTATAGATCTTTTGAGCCGTGAAATTGTTCCGTTTATCATTCATTCAATTCAGTTCACATCCAAAGACGTTCTTTTTCATGGTCTAATCAAACTCAGATCTTTCATTTTTCTCATTCATGATTTTCTAACGACAACGAGCAATGGTCTAATGTAAAGCATAAATAACTAATTTATGAAGACAACTAAAACAATTATGCAAAAATGAAGAACTAGATCTCATCTGAAAATAGTGAATAGAGTAGGTTGATATGTAAAATCCTTCAGTTAATTATGTTAAAATATTCAACAAAACAGACCTTAAGTGGTTAATGGGTTTATTAAGTAGAAAAATTGAGTACTTATTTAACTGTAGTCATCGATTAAGGACAGCAATTACCAAATTAAGCTGTCAGTAGAACTCCGAGGAAAGTATCAAATTAGCAGTGGTTTTATAATATATTTTTTACCGAATAACATTGGTTACTTGACGAACATTGGATGCGAGTTTAAGTAAATATATTTTTTCCTTAACATTTACGTTCGTGTACGAATTTAATTTGTTTGTTTTCTTCATGAATAATTATAATTTTGTTCTCAATCATGTCAGTGTTAAATTATAGAGAATCGTAGGACAATTTATGGTGTATCATACTTGCATAAGGCTTTTTGCTGTTAAATACACGTATCGTGTTTTTAATTCAAGCGTATATTAACTTGGCCTCGCGTAAATCATGCGAAAACTCGAGAAATTATTTTTGACCGATTTTTACAAGATAACAGTAATGTGGGGCGTTTCTCTGCATCATTGGTTCACAACTTTACCCAAAGTTGTGAACCAATGAGTGAATATTGAATGAATCCTGAAAGATAGTATTATACATCGACCACTAAAATTATTACTTAAGCTATTATTAGAGACTAGCGGTGGCGGTTATTGTAAAAATTTTACAGACACAGACAGACGGACTAAAATTGTAAAAAATCTTATTTTGGCATATGTACGGTATTCACATACTTATGTATTTAGTAATATTACAGACAGACACTCCAATTTTATTTATTAGTATAGTTAATGGAAAGCAAAAGGATTCATCTCATAAATTAGCACTGATTTTCAATCGTGAGTACCTATAGTCAAATTTTCTCGATATATACTCGTAAAGCGAACTCTATAAAAGATAAACGCATACCGATTTAGCTTCCAAGAAATTAATCGCCTAGAAGCTTATCGTTTTTACACGCAATTAGCTTCCGCATTGGCAGTCTATTTATATTCAGTTTTTATGCAGTAATTGATGTCAAAATATCAACTTAGCTAGTACTATGTTAATCAGATTGGTTAATTGCGGAGGGGAGTATATATTGACGTCAATGCTATGAATAAATATAAATATACTTGCTCAACAGGCAAACGTTGCTTTCCTACATAAATTATAATTAACACCCCCGCAACCTCCCTTACAGGAGGAATTTCATAAAATCCCTTCTTAGATGACCTCTACCCGTCGAAAGGAATATTCCTACCAAATTTCAAGTCTCTAGGTCTTCTGGTTCCGGAGATATCGTGACGAGTCAATATATCGCTGTAAATAATTTGACGACCAGACATAGAACAAATAGTACATAATACATAATATAAATATTTATCTTGTATGGGAATTGAACCCGGAACTCTCCGCTCAACCATCAGAGTGTCTGAGTGCTACGTTTACGAGTTGTGCTTGTTTATCTCAATCAGAGCCTTCGGTGACCGAAAGTTGCGTCGTTAACGCATCGTATGCGCGCGTGTATTGAAAATTAAAAGAAGCAACACCGATTAATTGGAGTCCCACCGATAATATTTATCACGTCGTTACAGTTAAACAACCGGCGAAAAAATTGCGCATCCTTCAACAGAATGGCTCTCCAATTCATTGAGGAGAAAAATGGGTGACAGAAATGCTGGTTGGGCAGCAGAATCGTCTGTTTAATATGCGAGCAGTTGGGTTTTTCTACAATTTATGTCTAATTATAGAAATGGTTGGAATACTTGGGGCATTAACGTCGGCGTGTTAACCATGTTAAAGCTCACGTACTTACATGAATGTAGTGGTACTTTTAGAGGTTTTTTGTAGGACTATTTGCGAGCATGCACATAATAAGTGAGCGGCAATGAATTAACTTTATAGCCTATAAAAGCAATAGCTAACTTGAATCCATAGGTGATTGATTGTTGGATCGAACGATTCGAAACTATGCCCTGGTTATATGTGGCCACTGGTGTACTAAGTTATATTCAAGCATTAAGAATAGTCTTAAATGTTATCAAGAAGATTAATCTGACAGAATACCCATATATAAACATTACTTTTTTACTTAACGTGAAGTCAATAAACGCATGTTTAAAGGTTACTGTGCGCCGTATATTTTCATTGAGCTATAATTCAAAAATATCGATCTCATTTACGAGGGCGCGCCGCGCTCCACATAACAATTACTCGTGCAAAGTGTTCGAAAATGTATCAGAATGGAATAATTAAGGAAGTTATTTCATTTAACGTGTTGTGTTATTAGCGTACCGAAACTCGTTAATATTTTACAACGATTACGACCTTGCAATATTCGCTGAGGATGCGTTAACTTGTTTAAAGGAAGTGTATTAAATTGAGTCTGATGAGGTAGATACTATCGCAAATTGGGAAATAAAATCGTCGCTAAGTAAGAGTAACAAAACTTTTAATAACTTCCGAAATATTAATGAACAATTAAATTAATTATTGAGTTTATATTACCTAGAATTCTACGTGAATAAACATTTTTCTTTATTATAATTTTCATAGAAGCATTTCGTCACAATTCATACATTGCGTATAATAATTACTTTAGATTTTACTTAAAAATTACATATTTTTCTTACGACGTTTTAAAAAATTTATAATTTTTGGGACAGTATTCATAAGTAAATCGAACCCATATAAACAATATAAAATGCACCAAACACTTTGACATAAAATACAAATCGTAACTAATCGACTTACATTATTTTTAGAATATCAAATATAATATGGATATTACATTAAATAACTCAAATTATATTCAAATCTTAATATGTTCGACACGCCATTTGCCTATACCTAATTCAAAACCGCTACCTACCTGGGTAGATGTGTTGTATTAATTTTTGTGAAACCCAAAATCGAAAACTAGAATAACTTGTAGTATTATGTGCTTTTGTTACCATGTAACTTGATACATAGTAATGTTATATAATAAACTAATGTATAAAAGATTTCGTAACACTTCTCCAAACACTAGCTTATAAACTGTTTGTAAAGAGAAATGTCTGATTCTTATACACTATTTATATTTCGATTTATGACAACGACAACATTTGTGCTGAACTCCGCTTATTGTTGTTAACTTTTAGTATTCCCTTTAAAGTGATTCTCATTTATTAATTCTCATGACAAATTGATTTGAATGTACGTTATAGACTGACCACCACGCTAGCATCAACCTACACATTAAAAACAACAATTAACGTTATTTGCGGCACAAATTCGATATGTTAAATATAGTGCAGTGCTTTTGTAAAAGCTTTTTAAGTCATTTAGCGAGGAGGCGTTCTTTGCGACCATTATTCAGATAAATGCGACAGAAATACTTATTGA
>DWQT01000997.1:0-18727 GCA_018244895.1 Myscelus amystis hages
ATATTTAAATACACAAAACCGTCTGTTCGCTACCCAATATTGCACATTTTTATATCAAAATTTTTAATATACCGGAGGTTTACATGAATTTAGATATTCCAAAGACAGCAGGAAATTTTCGCGGTATAGGGAAAGGCGAGTTGGTTAATTGCGAATTAAACGCGCGCGAAGCCGCGGCCAAAAGCTAGTATTGTATCAGTAAAAGACAGGGTATTTGTAATTTTCACTTCTAGAGACGTCTCTAAAGATTGACGAAACATAGGGACAAAGTGAGAAAAAGCTAATCAATTACAAATGAATTTATTAAATTGTTCACATAAGTTTATAATTAATTACTTTAACATGCCCACGGTTATTTTCCAAACCATGGAAATTTTATTTTAAAAAAATCCAAATTTCATTTTGTCCATTTACTGAATTTTTTTTTATAGCTGGCAACAAATCAACAGAGACATATTGATACTGCTCACCCCATGCCGTTCATACTCTTACCTGCGTAGTATAAGAAGTAACCCTCTCTAGATCATCCCCTATAGTATACCGTCACCTAATAATCTTGATACTTCCCATTATTGTGCATTTAACATATACCTAGTCATGGTCAGTTTAGTTTGGATTTTTTTTAGTCTACTTAATCAGGGACTGAAACCGCCACTATTTTTTAACTTTTGTAAGGTAGTTTCTAGGTTATTATCTTCACACAGTATAAAACAAAATCGCTTTCTTTTACGGATTTTGATGCGGTTTTCCTATTTAATACACAGAGCGATTCAAGAGGAACGTTTGTATGTAAAATAACGTTGTCCTTAAAATTCAGTTACTAGTATGTCGCATTACTTTGGCTTAATTTATTCTTAGTAAATACTTCCATTAACAAAATGCTAGCGATCCAAATACAGTAATATTTATTTATTTAATCGATCACCCACGCAAGACACAGCATACAATATCTTTTACAAAATAACACGCAGAGAGTTCATACCGAGTTAACTGGTCTTACAATAATAGGTAACCACAACATGCATTTAAATAGTCTATACACAAATATCTATCTATAATATGTTCAAATGTACCCAAATTTGTGCACAATGATTTTGTCTTTGTTATATTAACGGAAACGAGTACCAAGACCGTTCATCCCCTAATCTGCAGTCACCTCTCACCCTTATCCCGGGGGGCGTGGTATCGCCACCGGCCAATGAAAACCTGTTCTGCGCGCGTCATCCCCATACCCACCAATGGGGGCGCCCCAATTAGGGATCAAGCGCAGATATTTGGGGTCACTCGCGATCGTTTGTAGCTTTATTAGCGATTCTATGTTGTATTGGCTTCGCGTCCGGGTTTGCTTGCAACGTGCCGCGCTCGCCGCGCCCCTGGCGGCTGAAAACGGAAACTACGCCGCGAGCTGGCTGAAGATACGAGGTTTTAAAGATGTCATACTGTTAGAATGGTAATGTTACATTGTTCGAATTTTAAACTCAATTCACAGGTTCAAATCCAAGTTCAGCTGGCTATTCAATTCTGTAATTTTGTTTTGTCTATTGTCTTTTTATGTATGGTCAAAAAAAATTGTGTTGATATTTTTATGTACCCCCAATAAATAATATAAATGTTTTTTTAAAGACAAAAGCAAAGACGTTTATTTGCACAAATACGGGCACATTGAAGGATGTTACAGAATTATTAGTTTAATTCATATTTTGACTTTTACGAGGTACACATAAGAATGTTTTCTTTATTTTATATTTACATTAAACCTGATTTCCTATAACGGCGATAACACATCGTGAGCAATTGCACCGTAAAAATATTAAATTTCTCTGCGTGAATTCTGCATCAGTACAAATACCAAAATGTACCTATTATATGGGTTTTACAGATAATTTAATTGTTGTCGCCCTACACTTAAAACGGAATTAACTGTTATTAACATATTATATTACTAACCGAATTCACATTAACAGGCGCTACAGCCTATTTATTTGCCTGCAAAAAAATACCTCAAATTGTTCTTTCCACTAAAATACTTCCACCATACCCGTTAAGATTACTATCTACTCTCTACTACTACTGGTCTACTCTACTCTCAAAGCAATACAGCCTTAAAAGAAGCTTGGTTGCATGATTTGTGTACGCAAAAAATTGCCTCAAATTGCTTTTTGTAGTTAAATACTTCAATGTCAACTCAGATTATTATGATTACCCTCAAAGATTGTTTGTTATATTTATTTTGTAAAGCCCTTTAACAATTTTCCCACAAACGCGATGCTAATGAACACAATTGAAGCACCATTAGCTAGATCGAGATAGATCACGCGCTTTTTCTGTTGTGTCAACAGGGAGGATAGGGCTGAACTGGCACAGTTTAAAAAAGCAACATCTATTATAATTCCCCGTTTAAAATCGAATAATCTGTAATACTTCGTTCAAATATAATTATATACTGATTGTCTATTTTATCTGTGCTTGTTATTTTTGCCCGCGTAAAAAAGCTAAGCTGTCACAATGACAATAAATATTTTATCTGTTGTCTAAATTATTATTCGTTTGAATTTCGAATTTTAATGACTAAAGTGGAATGCAATCATACATGCCTGTTATAGCCAGCATTTTATATGAGCAAATTAATTACTATTAAATCTTTTGTTTACCTTAATATAAATGTAAAGTTATTTTTCGCTCATACTGATACATTCTTAAAAAAAATAATTTTCAATCGAAATGTTTCTCGATATAAATGAAATTTGTATGTGTGTACAGACAATATCTTCATCATCATATTACACTCGTAGTATAAAACGAAGTCGCTTTCGCTTCCTGTCCCTATGTATGCGTAGATCTTTAAAACTGCGCGACGGATTTTGATGCGGTTTTTTTTAATAGATAGAGTGATCCAAGAGGACGGTTTACATGTATAACTAGCTTTTGTCCGCGGCGTCGCACGCGTTGCAATTCAGTATTTCTTAATGGCACTAAGTAAGAACGCAGTACATATATGAATTGTTTAACTTCGAATTTAGCGCGCGTAGCCGCGGGAAAAAGCTAGTGTTTATTATAAAACGTCACGAATTCCCACTTATATAATTACAGACACTCGTGTTCATACAGATACATTCGATGTATACACTGAGTGTACGGTGTATAGTGTCGTAGTCTGAACCGGCCTTAAACTGAAACACATAATGAAATCATATTTTTTCATTAGTTAAAAGAAATTTATTTGATCAAAAGTAGTACATATGTAGTGTATTTTCTCCCTAGACCCTATTAGGATTCTTTGTTAACGGTATAATCATAATATAAGTAGATAAAAGAAACCATCAACTACAGACCTTCCAATTTCATAAAAGGATTAACTATAGGTACTAGCACAGATATCCGTCATAGGCAAATGGATGGCTTACATGTAGTTTTCCGGGAAGCCCGTAAAGAAATATTGGAGATAACGGAATAGATAAATGATTTATACGTATTCGAGTCGCGGTCCTTCTTCTTAAACGTCATCGCGGTAACAACCGATTCCTTTATAAATATTTTTTCCAATCTTGTTTTTATAAGATTGTCTTATAAGTATGGCAAGTTATTAAATATTTCTTTTGAGTTATAGTCACAGAACCCTCTGGATATGTTATGTTTTGATGGGCTATCCTACGACAATATTTATTTTGTTTTATATTTTTCCATGTACTTTCAAAGGCCGTTCAAAGACTATTATGTATGTAGACAATAAAAGCGTAAGCGTTCGAAGTTAGACCGAAACAGCATGTCGCCGGCGACGTGAGGAACATGTTATTATACATTTTGGGTCTTTTATATCACGGTACGAATATTTCTTTCAAGTAAGCAGAATCCAATCTTATACGTTCGTGGAGCTCTTTGAACCCGATAACAAAAATACGAATCACCAAAGCAACTAAAATACGTTTTATAAGACGAAATAATGTATTTTTCGTATAGAATATTATCGGTAAAGATAATAATCTCGAATATCAAAACAATAATTTCCCCGTTTCGTTACTGATTTACTTTCATTATATTAGGCTCAACAATATCGCTAAACCACTTATAGCTAGCAACGAAGGAGAATTGAAAATCTCATCAGAAACGTCGTCGCAGGCAAGACCATGACGAAATGTAGTTAGATCGTTTACATAACAATGATATTACGAAATGTTTTAACTCTTTGGTGAGCATATATCTAAAACAAATTATCTTAAAGAATTACTCCTTTCGTGACAAGGAGTTACAGATGCGAGCGCGATGTACGAACCACTCTATTTAGACGCGGTCTAACTACGAGGCAAATATAGATTTATAGACTGAATAAAGTTGTGTTCAAACGGTATCAAGGGGAAATTTAATAAATAAGAAGCGGGTTATCGACGGGCGTACTAAAAATGGCAACATCATTATGCGAGTTCATTTAGCACCTACTTGCGGTATGTAAGGCAAAAAATCAATACTTTGTTCGATTATATTACACAATTCCAGGTATAAGGAGGATATTCATTCGGTTGACACAATGGTTTTCCATTAACTCTTAACGTATAGATGTAAGTTTCATGTCCTCTTCCCTAATATCACCGTATTCTGAGTGTTTGAAACTCCATTCCCTTTTCGTTATACGGTAATTATAAATTTCAAAAATTTAAAAATCTCTCATTTTTGTTCTATAATAGTTACACTTATCGTAAGCTAAATATTTTATGTATTTGCTGAGAATAAATTAATTTCTTTTAAACATCGGATATGCACAGTGAATCAAATAAAAATGTGTAAATCCATTTAGTTTGAACTAGAACGTCTATTCGTGGTGAAGAAAAGCTAATTCCAAAGTGCAGAGTAACACTTCTCAAGTGACAAAGCAAACTGCATTATCACTTGAAGTGTTCAGAAAGCTGAGCGAAATCGAATTACGGTTGAACGTCTCATCTTGACCACATTCCTGTTATAGCTATCAGAGCATCGTTGCGGTTGCTCGTAGCCGTATTACGTCACAAAAAGCTATACGTGAATGGTTATTTTCAGATGTTTCCGAACGCTATGGAAAAAATAGCTGGTGATTTATGTATATTCAAGAACCGAGTAACGATATACAAAAATAGTTTGGCGATAAATCGAAGGTAAGCACTGGTTTTGTGGAGTATGAACATTGGACTAGCGGGACAACGTCAACGCGGGGCGTGCCGTTGCATATATTTTCATTTGATATTTGACGGAATGACTGGCTTTCAGACAATGGCGAGTACGGCTTAAATATACCGTTGGTTTTCTAAGAGAATATTCTTGTTTTATATAGTACTCGTTTTAGTCATGACGTAATGATATCGGCGAGCGTCAACATTTCGAGTAACGAATGTACCTAAGTCCTTTATGTTTAGTGCTTTTTGGATAATACAGATGGATAGTAACTAATTTTTTTACGAAACTCAAGAGTCAATTTAGTTTGAGGTTGAAAAATATTTTATTAATCAAGTTGGGTATGAATTATAACACATACGGAATATTTCGACGTGTATTGTTTTGATTGAAAATTGTGTTTATAGCTGCATAAATATTAGATTCAGTTTTCGTTACTTATAATTAATTTTATCCGATAAAAAGCAATTGTTACGTAAACAGAAAAACAATGAAGGTTTTTCCTACAATTACTGTTCTAATATATCCTACATGAATTTTAAATTTGTTCTAAACCGCCGAGCGCTTTTCGTGGTAAACATTATAAGTTTATAAACGTAGGAGGGGAAGGCCGCAGGCGATTACCATCTTTAAATTGATGACTGTGGCACATACGATGAATTTCGGTCACGTTAGCGGCGCGCCGAATGTGTTTCGCCTTTTCGTGAATTTTCATGAATGAATCTTTAGCAATATGTTTCAATATCTCATAATTTCGTAACTACGTTTTTAATTCTTATCATACTTCGTTATTTTTTTGAAAATTGAAAAGCAACAAATTGTTAGAGCCGTGCAATTTTTACTTTTAAAGGTATAGAATCTTCTATGCGAAGTTCATTGTGCCGAGATAAATAAATAAATAAATTGTGATCGTTTTAGAAGGGTGTTTGTTATGGGAGCCCACTCTGCACGAAAATGCACGAAATACGAAAATCATTAGAATTGCAGATAGAATTCCGTGCAAATTAAGATTAAGTTGAGCATTGCAGCTGATGTTGACTTCAACGAAGTTTGCATTGTCACCAGAAGAAGCAATCTCAGTATCAAGTCACCGAGTGTTGATGATACTTGTCCGTGAATATGAAGCAATCTATTATCATTAACAATAATGAGAGTATAGACGTGTTAATTAGCAGTGATTACTGAGTATCTTACTATATACACATAAACCGGCATTGTATATTACGATTACTTAATAAAGCACTCGAAAAACACCTGATACAGTGAAATGCGTTCAAGAGGCACCAATTCTGACATCTGATGCTTAAAAGATAAAACTACATGTACCTTGATTGTTGTTTATCACTAGGTAGCCAGAAATCGATTTATAACAATGAGATAAAAGTAAAGTGGTATGAGTCGCGCGCGATTATTCGGTAGATAGGTGTTCCATCTGCGCTCGAGGCTGTTTCGAGTGTACTTTACATTTCACGCACATTCACGCCGTCACTGCGATTGCCCCGCACTGAAAGTACTACGTAGGGCTCACTGAACAACACCATTCATATAATTCATTGTATTTTCGACCCGTGATACTTCGAAACGTATTCTTATCTTCACTAAACGCATCATTAGACTTGGGGAAATTATGGAATGTAATCCTACAGATACATAATACGTCCACGTCGCGGGTTAGCACTTTGCGTAATCGCGGTCAGACAGGAGAGCAAACAATAAAAATAATTTCTGTACTAAATTTATTCAAACCACATTCACGATAGTTTCATGGTGACCGACATATGCATACTTATGTAGTGAGGGTTTTAAGTAAAAGCTTTGGAATCCACGTAGTTTCCTATTTGGGCACATGGTCATTGTAGCTAGAGAATCACCTTGTGGAAATTCACATATTGAAACTGATTTAATAGAAATTTTCATGCACATCGAATTACATAAGCCAGGTCAGCCGCAGCTACATGGAAAACAGCTCAGGCCGAGAGGGCATCTACATATATCCTGGCCAATGAATTCGGTAGGCGGTCGTCGATAGATCGAAGAGGGTTGAAGGCGAGTGCTGAATGCAAGATTTGAAAACAAATGGAGCCCGCGCGGAAAACGGTCGCTAACTAATTAATCATCGAACGTTTCATACCAATTGTTCAGCTTACTTTTAATTATTGATGTGTTATAGGCACGGCATATTCAGTCGTTTTTCCTGACAGAATTGAAGTATGAAAGCGGAAGGATTGCGAAAAACGAGACGTAGTGAAAAGCAATACCTGAACGGGAAATACATTTATGCATTTTTTTTACGTACCTACACGAAAATTAATTACAAGTCACGGCAAAAGCAAGTTCATTTTTTAAAATAAAAACTATGTTTATCTTTGTATGGTTTGCATTTGAGGAGTTTATTTTAGAATGTCGGGTTGTTATAAGTGTTATCTTTTATTATTTCTATATTATTTATTTATTTATTTAATAAATACAATAATATTTGTGATAAGTCTACTATACGACTTATGCAGTTTATACGCATTTCAGTGTAGGTATTATGGTTTTATCTCTTGAATGATCATGAAGTTTAAACATCTATCGATTATTTATTTGCCGGTTTTAAGCCTTTAAACCCTTAGCGAGACTCGAATTAGGCGTTCGCATAATGTGTTGTGATAAGTTACATATTGTCGTACGGTGCGGTGATATTTGTGGTTTATAGAAGTGAACAAATTGACCTTGGGTTGAAATAAATGAGCATCTGTACATTCTTTATAACGGTCGTCCAAAGCTTAGGGGAATCTAATACTTTCTACGTAGTCGGGAACCGTCGGAAAGCGTGTGAAAATCATCATAAGTGTAACGAAAAAGGTAATTTTCTTTCTTCGCTACGAGTGCTTAGTACAACTTTATGGCGGCACGCTTAATTGGGGTAGGCTACAATCTTTTTGTTGTGGAGCGAAAGCGAGTATTACAAATCGCCGGGAATGGATGACCTCTGCTCAATGCTACCAGAGTGCTTCGATTGTTTACTGCGCCAATGCACGATTTCGCTTTGATCGTATTACGTAGGTATGAGTACAATGTTACGTCACAAATATTTCACATTCACCGATTTCTTTATTTTTGATTATATCAATTATGCACGCTCTATTTTTCCTTTAATATGAAGCCCGAACCAATTCATTTAATGGATCCAAATGTATGTTATAGTATTTCACATGAAAAATATTACAGTTCAGTTTGTTATTTCTTCCTTGTATCACTTTATTGTGAGCTAAAGAGATTTTCACTGATATAAATCCATGTGTGTTACGTATAAGAGACTTATTTTATCAAGATCCTAAAAAACATTTTCTCTTTTTCAATAATAAAATAACGAGATAGTAAATAGATTACAGGAAAACTAGCTTGTTATTATTGGAAATCCTTGTTATAATATAAAATATTTTCAATGTATTCGTAGTAAGTATAAAGACAATATGTACTCATATTATGTATGAGCTCTTCTTTACTTAGTATAAAACAGTCACTTTCCGATTCCGGTCCCTATGTATGCATAGATCATTAAAACTACGCAAGTGATTTTGATGCGGTTTTTTTTAAATAGAAATACTTTCATTTTTGAGATTTCTAATGTGATGTCGTAAATAATTACACTTTTTCCGCTTACATTGCAAACGCGGGCTGAACCCTACGAGATTTATCAAAATAATCTACTAAGAATTGTACACCTTGAAAAGGTCTACAGAAAACTTCGCGATGGTATGTCTATCTCTTAAGGATAACGCACAATAACGTTTTTTTGTCATTTACTTTTTACGAGATATAATGGTTAATTTTCGAAGTGATTTTACGCAATACAACAATAATCCTTATTCAATTAAGCACCCTTAATAAATGTTTGATTCAATATAAATCAATATGTCCCTTTACAGCATGTAATGTATATGAATATTTTGAAGATATTACAGATTTAAAATACAGGGACATAGCGGTTGCAGCGATACCGGCCGACCGTTACCGTGGCGCGGCGCGGTGCGTGCCTATAAAATTTAGCAGCGAAGGGACGCCTTTATCGGAGTAAATAATTAAAAATGTAGTACATATATGAGTTTAGGTATTCCAAAGATATCAGGAAATTTTCACTGTACAGGGAAAGAGGAATTAATTTACTCAGAATTTCACTCAGCTAGTAACATAATAAAGTAAAATATGTCTTTTATACAATAGGCTGATATTCTATTCTATCACAATCTTCATTTAATATTACGGTTTAAATCCACTATTACCATTAAACTGATCTCCCTAAACGGCTTTGCAGCCGCCTATGGGCGTAATTAATCTACTCAAATCTCGTCAGGCAATGAAAACTCTGTATAAAATGATGGAATGCTTTTAGCGCCGGAAAATATTTTAATTCAACGTTCACTTGCTGTTGTGGTTTAATTTTTAAAAATCCTGAGGTTTGTTTCGGCATAAATTCCTTTATACTCACTTATATGCAAAAATATTGTAATAAAGAGCCGTTAGAACAATTTGCTTGAAACATTGATAAGAGAAATGATTCAATTCAAAAAATTCCTTCAGAAATAAAAATTTATATGGTTTAATAATGTAATAAACGATAAATAAAAATTAATCAAACAACCATTTTCCACACGCGTACATTGCCTTATATACAATCAAATGAAATAAACATTTTACAATCAAGAACAGTACAATTTTGCCCATAATAAAAAACGTCATGTTGTATGCTCAGCAAATGTTTGACATGGCCTCAGTCATGAACCCCTTTGTTTATTTCTCATGTTTTCCTCTTTGCGTTAAGGTTAGGTTTTATTTCTAAGCATTGATTAGCATATTATTGTATAATAAACATTGTATAATACAATTTAGATAAACTGTAACTAGTGAAATAGTCCTTAGTTAAATATTAACAGAAACTTACAGCCTTCGTGTTATTTCGTTCGCAGATATATAAACACCTACAGATGTTCAAAGCGAATGGAAACCTTTATGATATACGGGGAAATCCAGGATGGTCGTTAGCCAGATATCTCGCCTTCATTATTAGCATTATTAATTGGTCAAAAAGCTCAGTTTGTGTCCAGAATCCTGACTGGATTTAATACAAGTATACCACATCTACTCGAACAACTCTGCAATTACTATTAGCATTATACCATCACGCCGTAATACTGACGAGGTAGACAGAAAGCACAGAGTGCGATAAATCTCTACCTAACATTAGGATCGACGAGCCAGAATCACGAAAGCCTGACCCTGTTCCCCAAATAAGAAAATTGTAATACTCGATACTAGTAGTCGAGTAGTAGTTACAAGTTAGAAGATATAAGTTTAAAGGGAAGTTTATTGCCAACTCCACAAATGCTTGCATGTCGCATCGGGGCGTTGATAAAATTACACTGCTAATGAAGTGACAGCGATATCGAAGTATACGACGAGTTCATTAGAGCCATTTGCAATCTATTACCTAGCGGCACACCAACGACACCTTAGCTTTAATGCTGTTATATTATTTAGATAACACACCCAGGGTGAAAATAGTATGTTGTGCACTTTATAAATGTCAAACATTTTATGGACAAGTCAAATTGCTGTTGAGACTATTTTACGTTATTTTCTCACCTTTTAAACCTTCTCTGGACTTTCCATTCGGTAAATTAACCACATCGCGAATCAGTTCGCGAGTATTAGCAAGACCAATGAATAGCAATTGATTTATATAGATATACCAACACGCTTACACTACACAAGACATTTTGCAATAGAAATAATTCCAATAATAGATGTACAAGAGTGTCACGAGTCGCTCCTGAATGGATTATAAGGATGCCTGGCTTATTTTATTTAATAGTAGGAAAATAATAAATACATGTTAGGTGATGAAATATCTCGGCTATTTAGATACTTGTATTTACACGCAAGATTTTAGTATTAAATTACACGACAACTTAACCATGTTCCACATTCATGAATAATTTAAAGCGTCAAAGAATATTTTCTAAGAATCTAAAATGTTCTATATGATACAGCTAGGAGACAACGTGAGCAGAGTATATTGCGATCGTACTCGTATTAAAAAGTCCAAAATAGTAAATGTATATTTTATGTTTACGGAATTTAAATGCAAGCGAGTCATTCCCCGGCTTCTGGTATTACTATGGCCTATCGCTCACAAACTTATGGACAGTCAATATGCAATCTAAACCCCAGGTAGTTCCAGAAACGCCTGGACAGTCAGCAGGCTGAATCTATAGTTAATAGTTAGTATTCAATTTGGAACTTCACGTTAATGATATTCTTAGAAAGAAATCTGCAAGTCCAATTAGCAATTACTAATGAAAATGAATAAAGATTTTTTACATTTCCCGTTCCCGGTATTCCCGTTTCCTTGAATTTGTGGTATTTTGTTTGTAACCTAAATAAACTTTAACGATTTAGTAATTTTATTGGCAAAACAATGTGTAGCTCTCATGTGTAAATAGCATTTTACAAAATGTTGACAATAGCTGAGGTACAAAAGTTTTTTTTTAACAGACTGAGCGAATACTCAGCGTGACTAACTTTTAATGCGCCGATATAAATCCTTCCACGAGGCCTATATAAAGGTAATGATGCTATACTAGTTTATGACAACGTCATCTTTTCTTCATACTTCGTCATTTATCCGTGTAGGTGCGTAACATATACTTCAAATTTTATCAGCGACGTGCAATTCTTTCTTAAGATACATACGTATGTATTTACGATATAAAACGATTTTTTGTATATAAAAGAATCGTATCCCATTATTATCAAAATTAATTTTTTCAACAAATCCATTGAAGTAATGAATTGTAGTAGATGTAATGTTATTAATGTAAGTATCGCAGATTGGTTACTTTTTAATATTACCTACTTATAACTACCTACTAATAAATTTCTTTCGTTCGCTAATTGACAGTGTGGAACTACTATTATACCGTTATATTAATTTCTAGAATATATGACAGTCATATGAACGATAATTCCTTCATAAGATCCAATTGAACTACAGCCATATTCCCAAGAAGCCGCGACAAATTGTGTTTCGATGTTCCCTTTTGGATAACAGTTTACAGTCAACGTGAAGGTATTGTACCATCTATAGAATAATCTTTTAGACGTCGCGACAGCTTATAAGTACTTTAGCGAATAAAATACATAGGTGTATGTATACCTTAACCGAGAAAGAAGCAAATAACCAGCGAAAACATACACGTCAACACTGTTGAAGACTAATGAACGTCGGTATATCTATACAGAGTCATAATGATATCCATAAAGTCTTAATAAAAATTAGCGTTGTAGATGATTGTCTATGTTATTACTACAGAAAAGGCTGTTTGGCTGGGTCATTGTTTCGCAATACCTTCACCCTGCACCGTGTCGTAACCGCGGTGAAAAAAATCCTCAATGTAGATGTTTCATACACACTGATTTGTGAGTTTTCGCAGCTTATCCTTTGCTGTCCGTCTAATTAAACTGTGAACAGTTTTATTCGGCCCGTGTGGGAAGCCAGCTGGGCTCAGCGAGATGTCAGCGACCGGACATGTCTAAGTAATTACGAAGGAGGGCCATAAAACCGCAGCTTGTAATCATTCCTCCGCCCCAAATAAAACAAAACGAATTGCCCAATCAACCAACGCGGGGTTCGCACTACTCGCCTTATTGGGGGCACGGGATAACTTTTGCGTGGGCCAAATTGGGCGTAAATAGTAATCTAGTAGGTAGAGCAGTGTATAAAACTCTTTTCAACTAGTACGAAGTACATTGGCATAATATGATAGCTTATTGTGACGAGTAGACGATTCGCTAGACTACTCTCTTCGATTACTGACAGTGGACGGAAGCTCAATAGTCAATTTACTGCAAAATAAGCTTTTATATGTGATAAGCTTTGCTCAGATTTATTTTAGTATTCTTTAAATCTTTGTAAAAGATGAGGAATGAATTTAATAAGTAATTCTATTTTAAATTGTAATTTTCTATATAGATACTGATTTTAGGACATATTTAAGTTTATTTTTTATTTTTAAATTTTGTATTTCCAAAAAGCGCATTTCCTAGTATTTTTTAAGTATTATTTATTTTTAACTATAGACCTGCATCTTATCCAAATAATAATATCGCTAACGTAATTACGTTATAATTTAAAATTAAAACCTCTACGAGTAATTGAATTCGTTATAAGCAGAGAGCTCAGAGTAAGCTCACTAGACCGGTCGTTGCGACGTCAGGTATTTGCAAGTTAACCTTTGCGAATTCCCCGAGAAACCAATTACTAGCGCAACTTTGTGTGCGTTACTATTCGGAGTCACAAATTTTAAACTGCATATAAATAACGATGAGAAAAAGGCGAAACGTTATTTAAATATTCCAGTGGTTGAACTGTCTCTGTCTCTCTCTCTCTCTCTCTCTCTCTCTGTCTCTCTCTCTCTCTCTCTCTATTTATCATCCATATACTGAATGCAAGTCAAACCACGTTAGAAAGTGAAACAGGCTAAGAGATATCCGGTGCAGTATCTAGCGCATACATCCGACTTGCCGTTCCAACTTTTAAAATGATAGGATAGAACTAGCACTGAAACTTTGCAGTAGTTTCCATTCCACTGAAACCCGCAATAGTGATCTCTAAACAAACATTTTACTGCTGAAATACACGCGCTTTGGCAGCAAATGATTAAACAATTTTCGGTCATAAATATTCTTGAAATCCAATCAGAAGAACCAATAGAACCGTTTTTAATCAGCAAACGTTAAATTTAAATTTGATATTTGAACAACGTTTTCAATTTTGCTAAGGCAAATAAATATAATATTTTTTTACGAATGTCCACCACTGTTTACCTTTATTTTGTATTTTTATTTGTATCAATCAGATTACTTTCTGTCGTACAATGGAACGATTCTACGTAATACAATTGTTAAACTTCACGTCAATTATAAATAAAGCGTTGAAGAAATAATGCGTTGTTCCACAGACACTCGAATACATTGTAGTGTAAATAGAACATTAGACAAATCGCTGGTGCGTCCGGGCAGCGTCAGGGAGGTCGTTTTTCATTAACGCGCGACTGCATTGCTACTTTTGGGCCTTTGTCGCATTTGCAAACGCGACAAAAGTGATTCAATATAGGTTCAGCGTCGCTACTAACGTGCGAGCGCTACTGGTGACATTGCGATAGTAGAAAAGCGGGATTGTGGCAATTGGGCAAAGGTACTTTTGGTGATAATGTCGCTGGAAATTCCTCCAGTGGCGACCCTCCCCTTGATGGTAGTTGCTACGATCATAATGGTAGTCTAAAATCGTTTTGTTTTCACAAACTTTTTACTTGTTTGTTTCTTAGTAGCGATCCGCGAGCGTCAGATACTTTTTTTTATTGTATAGTATGACATGCGAGAGATAAAGTGCCAAATTTTACGTGGGATTATGTAACGTCTATCGCCAAGTAGAAAATACATATTGTATAAACTAGACATGCCAAGTTCTCTGACCGCAAAAATAAAATCAGCGTGTGAATTCACTTTCTACAAGAACTCCTTATTCCTTAGGCGTACGTTATACTCATTGATAGAAGTGGCGTTAAAATTGCAACTCTTATTTCTACGCGAACAACCATTTTAACACTTTGAAGTGGAGCTTCTAGTATAATGGAATTAAATTGCACTTTTACGATGGGATACGTAGTAAACTGCATTTAAGTGAAAGTGTCCATTTACCAAAGTTCTATACTTAAGTTCGTTCCGCAATAAAGTTGTAGTGAAAAGCGAATTGTCTGCTCCAGTTAACTCTACTACCAGTTCATTCACACACTCATCATGATGAAAAGATTTGTTCTCTCTTTATTCATCAGAACATTCAAATCTCGTATCAACACTTTTGACTATGCCATATACCTACACATATATTTACACCTTTATTTTATGTATAACTGTTTCACTGTGGGGGCTAAATTATGTACGTACATGCATATAGAGTAAATCCATAACGTTGCTATCTCGCATACATATTCTAACTTGGCATCATCGTCGGAGAAGTTTATCAACTTGTTTCAAAACGTATTATTGTTACTTTAAGGTCACTTTAGACATATTGGAAAGTTATCTGCCAATGATCAGAAGCGGATACATATTTTCGAACGCATTGATAATATGTATTATGTATGCATGAACCCTCCAATTAAATAGAATAGAAGCCCTCGCAGTAGATTAATTCTTTACCCTGACAATTTAACTAAAGGTAGGTAATCCCGCTTATATATACACACCTATATAATATAAATACTATAGGTACATAGTTAATTGTGATGGCTTGAAATGTGAATTTAAACCTAGCCAAATATGATAAAAACAGATGTCATATTATGAATCAAATCTAAGACAGATTTAAAAGAGTACGGTTTCGCAAATTGTACCTATGGTATGTTGTTAAATACTCGAATTGCTGTTCGGTACTAGCTGGATTAAGAATGGTCTCAAAGAATGAGTATGTATTTACGGAATTGTCAATTTCAGTTAAACGTCTAACTTAATATTAATTTATTGTTCAATTATAAGAAACTAATAATTTTTGTTACCTTTTGTCCGATTGGATAGTGTAATTTCAAACAGGAACATATTTAGTTTCCAAGGACTCCTTATAGGCCTCATACGACTATAAGCTCCGTATATTACAAGGATTTATAAAAAAATATCAAGATTTACCCTGAAATCAGAAACTTATCTATAATTAATTACGTAAAAAGCACTTTCAAAGCTTCTTGAACGTAGCAGTTAGGGGAAGGCAAAGTTACTAATTAACGCAGAAAAAGGTAAAATGTAGGAGCGATAAATGTTTAATGATTTTAAGCCAACTGTAATTATTTTGAATTGATATAGGAAATTGTAGCTTACCATAATACTTTCGAAGGTTAACAGATTGTTGTTTTCGTCTTTATAATTAAGATGTTGAATTAAGTGTTAGGATGCACAAAATGCCTTATAAAGTGTTCATGTGCCTGAGCTAATATAAATTAAATCTAGTTATTAAGGCCAGTTCGGGCAAAATCCATGAGATTGGGATTGTAAACCTCAAATGTGCGTAATGAAGTTTTAAAACATAATTAGTTACTTCTATAAATATTTATTATATTTCAAAAAAATATATAGTGGACTAACTTCGGTCCTCGGACTCTTTGATTTTTGGATGTTCCGCTACAAAAAAAATTGCAAATAAAGCGTTCTAATTTGTCTACAGTTCTAAACGTTTGTCACCGCTATTCTTGTCCATTATAATATTTTTTACAAAATGTATTAAACAGGAATGCGCGCTTTCATGTTAAAAAACTCATTTCCATGTAGCCACATGATTGTTGAGGGTTGAGTGATCTTGCCTGACGTATGTATGTCCTCGGCTTTTTGCATGAAGTTTTGGCGATGTTCATATTTCAGCACGATGGGGCACAATGATTTCTTCAATTTGCCTCAGTAATAAAACAATATTCGATGTGTGCTATAAATAAAATAGGATCTAATTCAATGAAAATACAACACTATTAGATTGCTAATATAACGGATACGTATTTTGTATTATGTTTACGAGCAGTCGTACTTTTTATGCCTTAATAATTAAAGTGAATACAAACAGAGCAATATGACGGTTTATTGCATGCCTTTGTTTTCATTCATGTCCGTGGCATTACCGGCACGCAGGTGACAATGTTAATATTGAAATTCCGTATGTCTTTTTATTCATTAGAACAATGTATACTACATACTTTTAGAAAAGTTTTTTAAGTTATTGAAGTGATTACAAATAGACTAGATATTTCACTGATTCGACAGACGAACTTCGTCCAAAGACAGTGAGCCTATACGAGCAGATCGTATTTACACACTATGACGCTTAAAAGGGAGCTTTAGCTACAAAACTATGTTCTAAACGTTGACACGTGTCCTGGTTGCGAATATCTGTATTCATACATCACACGGAATATAATTGTCATGTTGCTCTGAAAAATACTAATTTATGTTTATATACATAGGTAAAAGGGATTAGGTAAAGGGTACCAATGAAATTTTGTAATAAGCCGTGAGTAGAGGGCCCTGACCGTTTTACACGACCTACATCCTAAGATTCCGTACAAAAACTAGGCAAACACACTAACAATGCATGTCATTCTTAACACAATTTTTCACGGGTATAAATCGAGATTAAAATGGCCGATGATGTTATGTTCAATACTTCGATCTGGATGGTATTATAATGACAAGTTCATGATACGATTGTTATGATATATAAAATGCCTAAAATGCTTATTATATGACTAATTAAATCTAATACCAAACATGGTAAGCATGTGACAATTCCAACATTCTAGTAGACATCATGGAAATCATTGCGATTAATATATACAGAACAAGTTGATTATAAAAAAAAGATATTCGTTTCGATTTATAATTGATATTAAATTTATATACAAAATGTGTTATACGAGCCACTAATTAGCGAGACACTATACTGTTTTCAGGAAAGGTTAAACGCTTGTATGAGTACATACTTAACCGGTTTCAAGCTGTTCTACACGCGAACACTCGGTTGACACCGGAAGAGTCTGAAGTAAACTCTTCGATATCTACGGAGACAACATCGCTCCGACCGCTCCCTTTCCTATACAACGGTAATCACTTACAAAAATAACGTTTACTAAAAATATTCTATACATAATAGCTATTAGTTCGTTTTACGGTACTTATTATAAGTTTCTATCCTAAACACAAAATTTGTTGATATGTCTGTTACTTTATCTTCATATAAGAAAGCAATGTACGCTTAAATAAAAAAAATAAACTAAATAATGTAACCATAATTACAAGTTTATCCCATTCACAAATTATCCATGCGCTGTTTAAAGGCAAACTGTATATTTCATGTATAATGTACATGTATTGATTAATTGTAAGTGGGAAGACAATTGATAGACTAGTGCATAATAGATAATGCAAAAATGATTATATTGATAAAAAATTACAACCTATAAAATGCTAAGAGCGTTGAGACATTTAAGATTAGCTTATGTATGGAAATAAACGATCGTTGAAATATTTGTACATTTGGCATATTTTTAAAGCCCGTAAACTCAACTATTATCAG
The DNA here is from genome assembly GCA_018244895.1 of Myscelus amystis hages. Lineage (NCBI taxonomy): Eukaryota > Metazoa > Arthropoda > Insecta > Lepidoptera > Hesperiidae > Myscelus > Myscelus amystis. Next base: position 18,296 of record DWQT01000997.1, read on the forward strand.
AATAGATGGCTAAAATAAATCAAGCATCAATCCCAACCAATATCGAAATGTGGTCTATTTGCGTTTGGTATTTCTGTAGATACTATTCTATATGAAAAATGATTATTACAAATATTCTGACTTTTAGCCAAAGGATAATTATAAACTTCTACATACTACAAACTAACAAGAAAATATAATCCTTGCGGTAGTTAGTTGATACTGAATCTATACAGAAATCAAAAGCATTCCATCACGTAACTAAACAATGTAGGTATAGTTTAAGGAATTTACAAAGGTAACCGAGTGTACACACAAAGTAAGGTTATGCCTTTACAATTCCTTGCTCTCTGACGAAGATGCTTGCTCGGATGATCTCGTAATGCGTTCAGCATTACCTACCTTTTTTTTTTTTTTTTCCTAATTGACGTTTTGCTGTTGACCTTAGTGGCC
>DWQT01000998.1:0-18726 GCA_018244895.1 Myscelus amystis hages
GTCCACCTGATGGCAAGTGGCTTCTGCCGCCCATGGACATTTGTAATCGACCCCGGATAAGATTAGATTCCTATCTCGACTACAGATGCGCTCTACTTCTGAGGACTAAGCTGGAATGCCCCGAAAAAGAATGTCTCCCTTACCATACTCTTGAAACCTGAACACAGCGGCGCTTGACACTGCTGTTATAAGGCAGAAATAGGTGTGGCGGTGGTGCCGCCGGAGTCGAAGCACAGTGGGTTCTACCACCTTCCCTGTTAAGTTTGAACTGATATTCCAAATGACATCTATGGATTATGGCTCGCAATACATTCGTTTTGCTGCCGCTATAGGTTTCATTGAGGAGTTATTAAATAAAACAATAAATTGTTCATAACCGCTGTCAATTGGACGGCGCCTTTATTATCGCCGTGTAACTCTTCGAGTTCCGAGCTCAAAGCAGGTCCTTGATTAAATAATTCAAATACGTAGAGTTCTGTGTTATTATCATCGTTTGTTCTTTTTATTATGTTCCACTGTTCTTCTAATTAAGAAAATATTCAAGGCGTTTCTCATTTTAGCAGAAGAATGTGTTCTTTGTATTGTAAGGTTTCCGAGAATATTGCAGAAACGGAACGCGCTGTGCATAAGGCACTTTTCGTACTGACGTCCAGCCGGTGTTGTGTTGCGGTTTTATACTGTGTAGGATTGTATTGTAATTGTATTGCGATTGAAAATGTAATAGTGTGTGATTTACAAGGTCTTGCAAAGGTCTGTTTGCGGTTTGATGGATGAAAATTGTAAAATCGCATAGCATTAGTCGTCGCGTTAGTAAATCAGTGTGGTGAGAGCTTTATCGCATTCTTCCGTTAGTACCTTGTTTAATAGGAAAATGTTAATTTTGGGCAGCACCGCATTATGTCGTATGAGAATATTTTGTGTTGAGACAATACGGTCGCTTTTCGTCTGTTTTTTGTGATTTCGGACAATGAGTAATCCCCCTAAAGAATATACGTGTATAAATAGCATTTAATAGAAAATGCTTATATTTTTAAATCAGAGATAATTTGAATATGGAACATGGGATTGTCTCGAAGATATTTTCTTATTGGCGGTTAGAAACGAAACGAAACGGAACGTTTTATCCAAATACCTATATCTCAAATAGCTTTTTTCCGCGGATTTGTTACACAAAATAATGTTCCTAAAATCAATAAACGCATTATTTTGTTTAATAACCAAGAAAGCAAATCAAAAACTTTATATGTCTAACTTCCTAAATGTTGATCTTGAGTTAGTCATTAGTCATCAAAATCCGTTGCGCAGTTTAAAATATTAACCAATAAATAGGGACAGGGAGCGAAATCGACTTTATTTTACTGAATATACAAGATAGTCATATATGGGTGCGCAATTTCCTTTACATAACAACACAGTTTTCTCAGAGTAAGAGTAAAAACATGATGCAAATGTAAAATTGCCTATTTCGGTCGTGCCCGCTATCTGATTGTACGTCGCGCTTGGGTACTGTATAGGGCTGTGGGTGAACGCACAAACATTAAGCTCGACACCAGAACGAAATATGTATCTTCTGCGAGCGAGGAGACTTCTGAGGCAGCCAAAACAATTGCCAAAAAAAATTATATTGAAAGAGGCACGGGGAAGTTTGTTTTCTGAGGCAGGTTTCTGAGAAAGAAGTTATACTGAAAGAGGCACGGACGGCAAGTTTGTTTTTTGAGGCAGGTTGCTTCTGAGGAAGAAGTTATACTGAAAGAGGCACGGACGGCAAGTTTGTTTTTTGAGGCAGGTTGCTTCTTCTGAGGAAGAAGTTATATTGAAAGAGGCACGGACGGCAAGTTTTTTTTTTGAGGCTGGTTGCTTCTTCTGAGGAAGAAGTTATATTGAAAGAGGCACGGACGGCAAGTTTGTTTCCTGAGGCAGGCTTCTTCTGAGGAAGAAGTTATATTGAAAGAGGCACGGACGGCAAGTTTGTTTCCTGAGGCAGGCTGCTTCTGAGGAAGAAATTGAACTGAAACAGGCACGGAGAGCAAGCCTTGTGAAGCCATAAAACATAATATTTGTGTGATAAGCACATTTATTTGTTTTGTACCTGGATGCAATAAACCTATCTAAATAAATATTATATCGTATGTTTGTATGTATGTTGATCAAATGTCCGGTTACAGAACGAATGAATCGGATTGCAATGAGTGAAAATGTTCCGATTATTAAATAGGAAATACTTATTTCGAAACTGTGCTAAATATATATTTTTTAATCTCGCAAGCGACAGCCCTGAACGGGAATGAATCACCCTGTATCTTTAACCAATAAAAGGAACAAAGCGTGAATTTATCATATCGCAGACTCGCACAATATAATCTTAATTAATAAATTAACATTGGCGACCGAACTGGCGCTCAGCTGTTCCGATAATGTAGGGATGTGGGCGTGTCTAGATAAAATAAGTAGATAGAACAATGGGGGAATAGTTAAAGACGGTGATCTAATGGCGAGTAAAACTGGTCACTTAAATATATCTTTGGGTGCAACAGAAATATCTATAGTTAAGTATATAGTAGCGACTCTTTTATTGGTTCACTGCTGGAAACAGAACTCTCGTAATAAGAGGGTTTTAGGTCTTAGTCGAGTGGCAGACTTCACCATTAAATTGCGTGATAATAAATGGGATAATTCTACACGCGGGTATATGATCCCATAGTAGACATAGAGTATTGTACTATAATATTTATATAGATATGTTTTTTTATGATATGGAAGTAGCAGACGAGCATGCAGTCCATCGGATGGTAAGTGGCTTCTGCTGCTCGTGGACATTTGTAATGCGCTACTCCTGAGGACTAAGCTGGAATGCCTCGAAAAAGTATGTCTTCCTTATCACACCCTTCAAATCAGAACACAGCAGAAAACACTCAAATACAGAAGTAATAAATATGCCGATCACACAAATGTTCTGTCTGTGTGGTAATCAGACCCACGTCCTCCGGTTTAACTGTGTCTCTCACTTGACGTAAGGCCAATCAATTATTATTTTTATTGTTATCAACGCTGCTTCGGTTTAGTCAAAATTCAATGTCACTTTACCATCCATCCATTACCATTCATTATCATCCATTACCATCCATCACCATCCATTACCATCCATTACCATCCATTACCATCCATCACCATCAATTACCTTCTTCGTTCGTTGCGTTTATTTCCAATGAAAAAAGTTATCTATCACCCGACCAAGTAGGTGTATCGGTAGAAAGATTGCCCGTGCAGAAGGCAGGCTTCGTAAACAGCTCTTGCCCCGCGTCAGGCGACACTATCGTATGTGTAATGTATTCATCCCATTGTGTCCCCGGACCGATGTTAAGGTGACTGTACATTATCCGTATGTGGACTTGGCTAATCGTGGCTTACATGGTTTTATATTTAAATAACCATAAGCAATCTCAGAGCAATTACATATTGATGTACCTTGAAATAAATCCCTTATCCACAGAAAAATATAAAAGTATAACTATCCTCCTTACACGTGATTGTCTATTTACCATCAGATGTAACGATTTACATAACAATTACTCACCATGCAGATACGGAAGTCCAACATGGGTTTGGATAAAAACATAATTTGGACAGAAACATGTTGCTGAATCCTATTGATAAGTAGGATTTAGGTATTGCCTATGAACCCTACCTCACCACAGATGAAAGTTACAAATATGCCTATTTCTTTGTACACAAACGAATCGCCAAAAACATAGGTCCGTTCGGCGAACAATATTAATAGAAGAATTGGTTGCATGTGCCCTCCACTTAACCGGGATAAGGTGCCCATAAATTCACAGGAATCACCCTTTTTGTCAACTGGACATGTTTAGGTTTAGGGCGCGCATGATTTATACTTTCCACGGCCGACCCCATCGGTACGTTTTTATCCTTTATATTTTATTTCCTTTCCGTAAATCGGAACGCTCTCTGTGTTATGATTTCGATGGTACACGCGAGTTCTGCGTTCCGTTTCACGCAGGCAATGGTTTATAACGGTCTTCGAATTGCTTTTTTCTTTATGTGCACGTTATGTATTAAGATACTTTATGGACAAAATGAATTCTGCAGCTGGTCTAAGATGTTTTGAAAATATCATGCGATACAATTTTTTTTCTCGTCTGGTCCATATATTGGCTAGCATCGGTATTGGCTGCGATATGTTTCTTTGGGGAAATTTTTGAAATCGCTTAACCAATTTTAATGGGTTTCTCAATGGGAGATAGAGGAGGAAATTACGCAAAATTCGAGTTAAATAAACAAAATCAGGCGGTAGTACTGACAAATAAAATAGTAGGTAAATGCAAGAAAACATCTGCCTAGTGCAAAGCAATTCGTGTTGCTATCTCCGGACTTATTTGCAGTTCATACCAGGAACAAAGTGGAATATTTATAAAATACATAAGAACGGCAGGTGGCGGATATGAAAAGGAAGGAATGCTGTTTCTATATCCTGCTGCGTGCGTTATATACTATTCTATCGGATTTGATATGCATTGTAATATAGTGTTTTTCATCAGCCATCCCATCATCATATCAGTTTTTATCTTGGGATTAGATGATAGTGTGTGAAGTTGTCCCAAAATATTAAGGACAATTGCACGGGTATCTGATTCTATATTACACAATTCAAAACCTTAATTAATTACTTCTATCATAACCAAATATGCTCATCAAACCAATCATTGCCTTGAATGTGAATCGAACCCAGGGCCGCTGTCATAGCAGACAGGTTTCTTAACCATTAGATCGTCATTTAATATTCACATTACTCGTGTATTCTTCTTTTGCAATTAACTAAAGGTGAAGTATCTGAAAAAGAGCGAGGTTTTGCTACGACTTGCACTTATCAATGTGAAAATCTGTCATTGATCTAAAATTCTCAGTTGTTTGCAAACCGTTGCCATGACGACCGATTGGTATGATAAAATGAGATACTTCATACATCGTTATAATATTTAAAGTACACTTGAGATGTAATACGGGTTGTGAATTAATATCGCCGCCGGTTCAAACGGCGAATGTTCGCGCACATTCTCGAAATATTCCCAAATATTCCCAGATATTCCCCAGTGTACTACACGCGTGCCGGCGGCTTTATTTGAGCAATTACATCGAGGGTCCTTCAGCTTACCGCTTCTGCATCCTGTCTTCGTTAAGATTAAAAGAGTTCACAAATTACTTTCGTGTTATTCTTTAACATCTACACACCTTCGTATGAAAAGTGAGCTTCGTCTAGCTATCTCTACTGACCCCTGAAAGGCTTTCCATAATCTACAGGCTTTATCGCCGATTTTCAGAAATACTTTCCAAAGAAACACGACAGGTCTGTAAGGTAAGAAATATACCTTATCTATGCATATAAATAAAATTGAAGTGTCTGTCAGTGATTTGAAAATAACTGTGTTTCCTCAAGTGCTTATAGTTACGAGTATTTACACGATATTAAAAGAGAAAAAATGTTTTAAAATTCTTGTCTGTCTGTTTGCCTGCGCATATCTCTAGATCGGTTGATACGATTTTAGATTACGGAAGATAGAGGAGATTATAAAGCAACATATAGATTACTTTTTATACCGAAATGCCCACGGGATCGAAATCTCAAAACAAAACAGGAAAGTTATTGACGTAGTTAAAACTGCTGAACCTGGAATGTTTAAATTTTGCAGATTGTAATAGTTAGTTTTATCATGAAATATCATGATGGCCCAGTGGGTTTCAGTTGTAGATAAGTACCACCAGTCCCTTGGTGGTAGGGATACAAGTTGGGCGTGGGGGACGGACGCGTGGGCGGAATACAACTTGTCGTTTCTCGCTCAGCAATTCAAATGACCCTTGCCCTTTTTGTGAATTGAATTAGATTAGTCAGTATTAATTGTTAACAGGATTGCTGCAATGTGAGTGTTAATTTTTTTTTTTATGTTTTATTTACTGCTAGTATTTATTGTCTACCATCTGTAATATCTATAATATCCTTTTCATTAAACTGTTGTATATATCTCTCTTAAGCTTTTATAGCCTATTTTTTTATAATATGAAACGAAAAACGATTTTCACATTTTTTTTTTGTTTCATTAAATGCTTCTTTGGAAAAACCTATGTGTTTTTTTGTGTTAGCACTAAAAGTACATGTGAAATAAAATACGCGACTTAACGTTTAATTGCGTAATTTTCCCAATGACTATTATTAATATCCTCGGATTTCTTACGTACAATTTAAATTCCGCATTTTTTTGAAACGGTTTATATACAAGCGTATATACACAGTGCATTTGGAGGGAGGTCGTAAAGTGGTTTTATTGCTCCCTGCAGGCTTTAATACAAGATTGAGGGGAACTTGACTGGAAGGAGATAATTTTAATCAAACATATCCGAAACAATAAAACATGCTTATCGTTTATTGTTTTCAAATGAAGAAACCGTTAAAACCATAATAAAAAAATATTGTGGACAATAGTTGTTTACGTAATCTAAGGGAGTCTTGTAGAATGAATGAGAGAAAGATGGCATGAATGAAATGTTTAATCCTTTTTCCGTTTCTATAAAAATAAATAGAGATAAAAAGAATACACACAAAATATTAAGGAAATAAAAAAATTACATATCAAAGAAATAAAAAATAATAAATTTATTAATATTTATTATTAAAAAAAATATCAATTAAAAATATTAAAGAAATAGGAAATTTATATTTTTCTCGCATGCTTTCAGGTAATTTCCATCTACGGAGACACTGTCAAATCTCTGATTATAAACCCAAGTAATTTCCGAAAGTGTTATTTGAATGTCAATTTCTACGACTGGCCTCGTGGTTGAGCGGTTAGAGATCCTGACTTCAAAACCAGAGGTTGTGGGTTCGATTCCCACCCGGGTAAAACATTTGTGTGATGGGCACATTTGTCTGTTCTGTGTTCAGATGTAATAAAAATATCTATATAAATATTATATCATATGTATATTGTGTGTATATCAGCTGTCCGGTTACCATAACACAGGTATGAAATTGCCTAATTTGGAATCAGATAGCCGTGTGTGGAATTGTCCTAAGATATTATAAGTTCGCCCGCGGCAGTTTCCTTTCGTATATCCTTCGACAGTGATAACCGATTTGGGCTCGACCATTCGGCGGCACGAACAGTTTACTTAAGTTTATTTCAGCCGGGTTCGAGTAGTGCGGCCGGCTAACATGGGGCGAAAGCCGGAAGGCATTCGGGTGCCCACCGCACACGGTGTGCTTATGTTATAACTCGCTTCGAAATCATTAAGACAACATACACTCAGATAACGAACCGTTAATAAATCGAAGATGTTAAGTGTCTTGTTATCACAAATACAAAGACAGAGACGTTAATTTGCACAAACATGGGTACATTTGGATGGTACAAAATTATTAGTTCATTCCATATTTTGTCTTTTACGGCGTACAAATAAGAGAGATAATATCTTAATCTTTATCTTTACACAGTATAAAATAAAGTCGCTTTCGCTTCCTGTCCCTAAGTATGCGTAGATCTTCAAAACTACGCAATGGGTTTTGATGCGGTTTTAATAGATAGCGTGATGCAAGAGGAAGGTTCGTCTGTCTGTTACGCTTTCACGCACTGGTCGTATCAATATTTTGATAAATATTAGGTAGTGGATACGAATTGGTCAGTATTCTACACATTATTTCAAAAGTATATACATATATATCCATTACACCGGGTCCCTAACGGGGTAGGCAGAAATCACCGAGTGCCAAATATCTCTGTCCTTACAAACCTGTCGTGCTTCATCCACATCCATCACTCTCTTCATGCATACACGACGGTTTCGGTGACTCTTGGGTTTTAAATAATGTTCTTCAGATATAAAATATGTGAATTGAACTTTTTTATTACAATTATTAATGTTAAACTGTTAAAATATTTGGATAACAATAGACAGAATGAAGAGATCTACAGTGGGAAATGACATCAATATAACAACAGTAATCCGAAGCAAGTAAAGTCTCAAAATCTTTCAAAACATCTATTGATAAGTTGCGTACATTTAAATTCATTTTCATATCAAACACAGTACGAAGCACTTCGATACTTTGATATGCGTGGGACGTTATGTTAAAGGTCACAGTTAAGTCAGTCATGGTGTCCCATCTTAAAGGAATAAAAACACTCTCACTAATAACATTTTCCTCGGAGCGTCTAACCCCGCGAGAAATAGAGGCGTGTTACTGCTTAGTCAGAGGCGCTATGTCATTACCGGGGATGGCCTGCGGTCGAGCAATCCATATTTAATATCCACATTATTATCTCGGCTCTGTCCCAAGTCCCGCGTTTCAGGTAAAACGTAATTAAATAAGCAACGTTCATTGTTTTGCAACAAATGATATCTGACACAAATATAGGGAAATACTTGTGTATATGTAAAAATCTCGTTTTAATTTTTTTGCAAAAAAAAGTTTTGACATTTTTTTATATAGGACACGAAAAAAATACATGAAACCCGATACTTTCACTATTCTACCACTAATCTCCATTTTTAATCGGGATTTTAATATTTTTATTCACATCCGCATATGCGCAATAAGATTCTAAGATGGCAATTGACTAATCGACACTTAGAATCGATTTTTTATAAAATAATATATAATATATATAAGATATAATAATATAAATAATATATAAGATATAAATTTAAATATTTGTAAATAGGAAAAACACATTTGCTGGGCCAGCAAATATAATTTAAAATAATAATTCAAATATCACTAGCTATCACAGGGAAGGAAAACATCGCGAGGTACTGTGCACACCTAACAAATGTTATAGAATTTATCATGTCACTTATCACACATTAGAGTGAAGTCTGCCAATCCTATGGCTAGCCTATATATTTTAACTGTTCATTCTGGATCTGGATGTGAAATCACATACATACACACATACATATATACATCATCTCTATTTCTAGTAGAGTAAGGCAGACTAGGGTAGGCTAAATATCTTCTACCACTAAAAATTTTTTAGTATCACGCATCAATCTGGTCATACACGAACGTCTATCAGAAAACGTTATTAATATTATCTACAATTTAGCTATTTAAACCGCATCATAGATCCCATTTTCTTCTGTAATTCAATCAGTGCGTGGATATTCCAAAGGTGATGTTAACCTTTGCACGCATAGCCGAAAGCTCCGTATTTCCTTGGTATAACCCTTCGCGAAATAGGGATGTAATCTTGCTTAGTCAGGGGCGCTATGTCATTACCGGGAATGGTCGGGGGCCAGCGCGAATCTATATTTATTATCTATATCTGTCTTATGTAATATTGTAAATGATTGGGTGCTAGGGCTAAGGTCACGCATGATTCACTTTTGACAAAGACAAAGACAAAGACTCAGACAAAAACAAAGACAAAGACAAAGACAAAGACAAAGACAAAGACAAATTTATTTGCACAGATATGAATACATTCGAAGATCTTATAAAACTATTAGTTCAAACCATATTTTGCCCTTTACGGCGTACAAATTAGAGGGATATGCTTATAATTATAAATTATTTACTAACACATTGACCATTCGGAGTGTAGGTAGCGCGTTTATATATTGATGTAGCTGCGTCGCTTTGCAACAGCACGCTTATCACTGTACATGGATGCTTTACACGCATATTACTGCCGTGCATACGAGTCAATAATTTAGCTTTAAGCTCATGTAAATGTTTGAATGTATTGCTGTTGGTGTGCCTATAACAATTTCTAAATGCGACAAGACGTTTGTTGGATTTTCGCGTCAAAACGCAACATGCAACGGATGTGAATTTTGTGAACCCCTTGCCCGTTGAGATTAGAAAAGCCACCAGTAAGAACATTTTTAAAAATCTTGTCCGGAAGCATTATTTCAATTCATCCTAGAGAAGTTGACTGAACAATCCTTTTTCTTCACACAAATATGTATTTCAAGTATTATATGTATGTATGTTATATGTATATATTATATGAATAATGATTGTATATGTATTTATATAAATTTATTGTTTGTATTTGTATTATTTAGAGTATTTTGACACCTGCCTCAATCTCACCATCTACCCCAGGGTTGACTGGCAGAAAATGCCATTAGGCATTAAGTTCGCTTTTTGTTACTTTTATTTTATAAAGGTGTACACTAAAGAGAGATTGTAACGACGGCTCGGTCGGGCGGCAGGTCGCTGAAGCACGAGAACCTGGTGCGGCTGCTGGGCTGCGTGGTGTTCGGCGCCAACGGCAGCACGTGCATCGTGACCGAGCACTGCGCGCAGGGCTCGCTGCTCGACTACCTGCGCAGCCGCGGCCGCCACTACGTCACGCAGCTCAACCAGATCAACTTCGCATAGTCAGTACACGTACACGCACACGCACGCACGCACACGTTCGTACGTACGGTGTCAATACACACACGCTTCGTATAGTCGCACCGTTAATAACAATAAAGAAAGTAACGAATTTTGTCATTCAAAAAATGTTATGAATGACAGGAGCTATGAATTAATGAATTTCGAACGACTTTGGAATCCAGGTAGATCTTATTATACATAGAATGTTACTGTCATAGTTGTTTTTCAAAGTAATCAATCAACATAAAACGTTTTTTGGAGTGTTATATAATCGATTGTTTCTCAATATGATTCATTTTTTGCTTGTGTTCTCTTTATATTATGTTGAAATTTTAACTGTAAATATGTTACATCACTAATGGAAATATTCATAAACATTACATTTATTATGGATTGTTTTATCCTTTTTGAGGGAAAATGCAAAATATAGTACTAAAGTGGTGCTATTGTGTCTCTATAAGTAAGGAGGTAAATGTTGCGTAATGTCGGTAGGACATTACTGTTGATATGACGCATGACTGTGTGTATTTTGCGTATTATTACTTTTTCTTTAATCATATTCACCGAAGTAAAGAAAGGCCGGAAAGTATAATGCCATGCCAAGCCATGTAACTACTAACACCGATATGGAACACTGTCCGAAATAAAAATTATTATTATTACTAATGAAAAATTCCTGCTATCTGTAGAATATTTAAATTCATATTCTACATTAAATTTTTACTTATTGCCATTAAGAAATTCTGAGTTGCAACATGTGCAAAACCCCGGGTAAAAGCTAGTTATACATGTTAACCTTCCTCTTGAATCGCTCTATCTACAAAAAAAAATCGCATCACAATCCATTGCGTAGTTTGAAAGGTCTACGCATACATAGATAGGAAGCGAAAGCGACTTCGTGTTATACCATGTAAAGATTATAAATGTAACTGTTCGTGGGCACAGCGACGCGTGCTGCGGCATGGAGTACCTGGAGCGGCAGCGCGTGGTGCACCGCGACCTGGCCGCGCGCAACGTGCTCATCTCGGCCGAGGGCGCCGCCAAGGTGGCCGACTTCGGGCTGGCGCGCTCCGACGCCGCGCCCGACGACCCCGCCGACGCGCTGCGCGTGCAGGCCAAGCTGCCCATCAAGTGGACCGCCCCCGAGGCGCTCAAGCACAACGTACGTCACATACTCACTGATATGTTCACTAGAACGAAGTAGGAAAGTTGACTGGCCTCGTGGTCGAGCGGTTAGGGACCCTGACTGTGAAACCGGAGGTGGTGGGTTCGATTTCCACCCGGGACAAACATTTGTGTGATGAGCACATTTGTTTCTTGTGTCTGGTCGTAATAATAATATCTATTATATAATATGTATATATGTATGTATGTTTATCAGTTGTCTGGTTACCATAACACAGGCATTGAATTGCCTACTTTGGAATCAGATAGCCGTGTGTAGAATTGTCCTAAGATATTATTATTATAAAAAAAGAAAAAAAAAAAACGCAGTAACGTGTTTAAGATTATAACGTAGTTAACATACATGACACTCAACTTACATATACATTCGCACCGCGATCGTCCTTAATCTTTATCGTTCCACGGTTCATGGTTCCACACACATTGCGTCCCTCTCGACAACAGTTAAGATGCTACCATGCTGGTTAATTTTCATCTACAGATGCGGTGACCATTGCCCAAATAGTTTTTTTTGGCATCATTAACACAAATGCAGTTTTTAAAATGTGAAATAAAATGTTTATTTTCAGAAATTTTCAAACAAGTCTGATATGTGGAGCTTCGGTATTCTTCTATGGGAGATCTATTCATTTGGAAGAGTGCCATACCCGAGAATCGTAAGTTACTTGCACACATTTCCTCAATGATATTATTTCAATAATACCGTAAAGGTCATTAACTGGTGGTTTTATAAAATACCAAATACCACTAACATATCCCTTGGTTGCAAGATTACAAGTATCTGTAACAGGTATTAAGATTATTTAGAAGGAGATTAGTCAGTAATCGGTATCATAATTAGCATGAAATATCATAAAAACCGTAAAATGAAGCACGCGGTGTGTTACGGCGGCAGCCGCTGGCGGACGTGGTGCGGCACGTGGAGCGCGGGTACCGCATGGAGGCGCCCGAGGGCTGCCCGGCCGGGCCGTACGACGTGATGCGCGCGGCCTGGCACGCCGACCCCGCGCAGCGCCCCACCTTCGCGCACACGCGCCGCACGCTCGCCGCCATCCGCGACGCCGCGCTGCGCGACGCGCCCGCACACCCCCCACACCCCCAGGTGACCGCCCCTTCCAACATAAGTAACACTTACTTTATTTATCAATTGATGAAATTCCATTTACATTCAAATATTGCTTATCAATATAATAGTGAGCATTTTATTACAACTAGCTTTTTTGTTTATTTCAGTGAAACTATAAATATGGAAGACATAACTAAACAGTATATTTTGAAAAGGTTAGAAGCCACAGTGAAGATTCAAGATGTATTTTATATAAGAATTATTTGATTTTCATGTAAGTACTAAATTATTTTCATAAAGTTTAAAGACACTCCCTCGCTTTAGAAATAACCTTATTATAATATAAAATAGTCCATAAATTTTGTGTGTTCTTACGAAGGAAATTTTTATCTCATGTTGTATATAATTTTAGTAATAGTGTTTGATTTTATGGGGCTTTTAGTGGCGGTTTGTGGGAATGTCATAGAATATCTATAATCCATCAAAAAGCTGGTGTTCATAACTTAAACCAGAACTAATGTAATTTAAATAACATCTGTCAAAAATTATATTAAATACGATTAGTTACTAAATAGTGCTGATATTTTCCACTAGAAGCCCAATGTAATATTGAAGGCCTAACCTAATCCGTTGTTCTGGAATGTTCTTGTAAGGCTCCACACTTATGACTACCGTGCGCCGGTACTATGGTACTGTCTAGTCAAAATAATTTTTGTAGTGTTGTTTGTATCATAATAATATCCCATTTATTTAAATCATAATGGTGACTGAACTATGTTTAAACATGATAAAACCTTTTATGTGAAATAAAGATTATAAGGGACATTGTAATTAATCCTTTCTTAATTTTTATATAGTAAATAAAAGTAGCGATGGAAACTATAAGATAATTTTCTGATGTATTTTGATATATGAGCAATTATATGAAGTTTTCATTCCTTTATGATATTAGCAGTTAAAGTCTGATGTTAAAAGGTTTTTGTGCATTTTTTAGCTAATCTGCATTATACCGATGTGATAGATTAGTATTCCCACTTTGTTGTAGAGTGAAGCGTGCTTAGTCATTATAAAGAGTTGTATTCGCCAACTGCAGGTTGTGTGCTAACATGTAGTAAGTAGTTATTTGTTCTTGTGCGAAGTATTGAATTTAAAAAAATTAATGTAATTAATGTTGGTCTACGATATTGTATCAGTGGATGGTTTCGTCATGACAAATAAATGCTGAAAAAACTATGAATCTCACTTAAAAGTGTGTGATTATTTTTAAGCAAATTATAAAATTCCAATTTGAAAGGGCTAAGGTTATCTTATATGCTTGATTTTGGAAAACATGTGGATGAAAAATAAAATTTATTAAACTAAATTATAATATTTATGTGTATATAGTCTTCTTTCTCAACAATAATGTAAGTATACTATACTAGGTATTAACGTCTATTGCGATCCCAAGCATACAAGAGAACGTTGTCCACTAATTCTATTATTTTTAAGAGTTGTGGTTTAAAGGCTATTCGACAGGGGTGTCCATTCGTTTAATATTCTTATGCAATATTAGGAATAAGTGTTATATTGTTTTTATAAACAATTTATTTATTAACTGCTTAATATTGGTTAGGCTAAATGATGTACCGGACCGAATAGCGGTCTGTTAGCGGGTTGTTCTATATCTGTATGCATTTTTAATCTATTTACTCAATATCCAATAGTCGCACGCACACAATCTTGTTACATTCAGTATCTTACACAGGTAAAACGCAACAACATTATATAGATGGCAGTTTTGTATACCAAACATAATATTATTATTATCTAGGTGCATTTTCTGTTGCATTTCTACTATAGTACACAATATTTCTTGTAATTCTGTTGAATAAAAAATTCTTTGCTCTTTCGGTATATCTCCAGTATACAATACGTACAAATAAATAATTATGTGACACTGCTGTAACGAATGTATGTAGCAATAATGTTAGAGTACGTGTCATGCTCACAAGCCTCTGTATTCATCTATCGCATGTAATCTGTTAATCACCTGTTCTGAGTCCGAGCCACAACACATGAAATTTTCTTATGAATCATTATAGAATAAAGACTGTAGATTAGAACATATGTAATGTCTAATTATGTAGCGAATTTAATGTACAAATGTATTAACAAGTACGTCTGTGTAAACTCGCTAATGGACCCGGCTCTCGCGCGGGCCGTTTGTTCTACCAAAGTATAATTTCAAAAGTTATAATTTTCTTATTTTTAACTGCAATAAAGTCTTCCTTCTTCTTATTGAAAACTTTTTTTCTTATTTACGACTCTACACGATCCCTACAACTGTATACTAGTCTAAAGATTTGATATATTTAGAGTAGCCCAACGAAATAGAAGATTTTTTGCAGCTGTGTGATAAATGTTTTATGATAAAAATAATAATCTCTCTTTGTTTTTGTTTAAATAGTATACTTATCGAAGTGTAAATACCTACATGTAATACTAAGTGACAAAGTGTATTATAAGAAATATAAATCCATGAGTGGTTTTATTTATTTGTAGCCGATTTGAGTGCAAGTAAAGTAACTCTTAAACTCTCGCAGGAACAATACTTCCCAGTAACGTGTTCCTTTATTTACGTTTTCCGATTCGATAACACCGTTTTGCAGTTTATTTATCAAAGCTATTAATTTGAGTAATTTGAGTTAATCTAGTAATTTGAGTTAAATACTAATCAGCAAGAGGTAGACAGGCCTGCTACATAGGTTTATATTCCTAATGCTTTACCTATGTTTATGTTCACAAATGATGCCGGAAAACCGGTAGAATTGTATAAGATTAAATGACATTTGGAAAGGAGAGTGTCACTTGTGGTACTATAGAATAGGAGTCCGAATTAATAAAACAAAGTTCTCACAGAGAAAAAAGTAGGTTTGAGAGTATATGCCACGTCAAAAATTTGATATTGTAAGCACATTATTTCGGCATTCCTATTGGGGATTTCCTTTGAATATCTAGTGATCATTCCGCTTCAAAAATGTAGCAAATTATAATATGTTTTCTGTTCCTTCGAGCACTCGTTTAAGAGGATTGATACATGTTTTGAAAATGATTAAAAAGGAAATTAAATTGTCCATTATACTTTTATATCTATATGCAAATATTTATAAATTAACGTTAAAATAAATTTCATACAAAATAATATTCATATATCAACTAAATACAGCATTTCTAATGTGAAAATTAACAATAAACTCTGAGTTAGTCCTCTGTACACTGATAGCGAAAGGGTCGGTCGGGTGGAAGGTGAAAGCAACTAGTCTCCTGGCGCTGGCTGGCACCGACTGTCCCAGCACTCCGGCATAAATCTTGAACTTGAGAAGTCCCGAGTCTCGAGCGTAGAACCTAAAAAATAACCCGTAATGATTTGAAAGATTCATCTTTGGTAGAGGAATTCTAAAACAAGTACATAATAGAAATGTCAAAAGAGTGATAGAACAATTATAAAATAGTTAACCTTCTGTTTGTATGCTATTCAACTATACTAAGCCGGAATACCCCTATGGCGTGTCTATATAACTCAGAAATTCGGAAAGAAAACATTTCGTAACTGGTTATAATTTTGATAATAATTACCTTATAGGATATTCTCCGTAAACCTTGGGTCGTTCCATTACTGACACCCATTTGTCATCATAGCTGAATAATCCCAGGTCTAGATACGGCGATCCACTGTACGACTGGGCGCTTATTGGCAACTGGGCCAGTATCCTCTTAGTCGCTTCGGTCCTACCGCCGTATATAGCGCGCACTATTGTCTGTTTAAACCTTTGTTGCGTCAGCCTCGCATACAAATTATTCGACGGCGAACATGTAAACTGTGAGTCGGCACAGAGTCTCGCATTTCTAAAACAATCGCAATAATTCTCGAACAGCTGCAACAAGCCCTCCGAGGTGTTCTCGTACACTTCTAATATTTTACTTTCGCTTATATTGTAGATGACGAAGAACGAGGACTGTATGTTAGGCTCGGCCACTCTCAGAGTGACCACTTCTTCGCTGGCGTATTTTATGAAGAGATGATCTTCGTCTAACAACTGCATTTTCCACATCCGCAAACTCTTAAACATATCGAAGTATTTGTAAAATTTTCTCAACTCTAGCGGGTCCTTTGTTTCGTCACTGATTGTTTTGGCTCTCTTGTATAAGAATACTAAAAGTCTGTGTTTTAAACTATTTATTGTCTCCTCGTGAAAAGGCCTTTCGTTCCTAATGGGTGCGAACACTGAGCTTACGATGAAAGGGTCGTCGTCGTAACAAAACCTGCCAATCTTCCTTATCTCTATCAACATGCCGTCGACAATTTGAAACAAGTGTATAGTTTGATGCTGCACCGAGAGCACGGCTAGGACTTCTTTGTATAAATAAATTCCTTGATTATGAGAGAGGTAAATTTTATCTATTCGAAAATGTTTTGTATCACATAATTTGCCTTGATGGAGATCAACTAAATGAAGTGAATAATCTTCTAGTGCAGACCTTGAATGCAAAATAAAATGTTTTATTAATAACTGAGAGATGTATAAAATATATTAGTATTAAAAATATACCTATTAAACTTTCTAATACATATATGTAGACTTTAGATATAAATATACATAGAAATATGTTTGCATCAACATACCTAATAGTGGGTGTAACTGCTTCGTTATTGCTATGAATATGGTAAAAATGAGGCCTTAAGTCTTCAGGGATGTGAGCCGCGGAACCAACTATTACGAATCGACCGTCTTCAGTGAAGAGACTGCACTCTCTGTTCAGTTGCTGCTCCATATACGGAAGCTGTCCCGGGTTGCGCTCAGTTCGCGCATTAAGCCTTTGCTGGCATACATTCACTGTATGTTTTGGCTGTAAAGTTAATATTAGAAATGTTACCAGTATTTTCTAAATAACTATTGTACAAAAAATAGCATTTATCGCTGATAGAGATATTATTATTACAGTACAGAACCCCTGGAGCGGGAGGCTAAATTTCATACCACTAGACTTTCAATGCTTTACATATTATGTAATATGTACTAGCGTTTGCCGCGGCTTCGCGCGCGTTGAATTCGGAGTAAAACAATTCCCCTTTCCTTATACCGTGAACATTTCCAGCTATCTTTGGAATATCTAAATTCATATATGTACTCCATTTAACTTATTGCCTTTAAGAAATTCTGAATAGCAACGCGTGCGAAGCCGCGGACAAAAGCTAGTCTATATATTGGGTGAAATGAAATACTGTCAAGGGCCATTATTTTCAAAAATAAGTGCCTGTGATAAATAACTTATTCATTTGGATAAGGATTAAAGTCATATTTATTAAAACACCTTCGCAAATAATGTATTATTTAAGAACTATTATGTTAACCGCAAAAATGGTTATAGTGGGTTAACGTTAAAAGTTAGATATATGCTGTTGCGGACTTTTATTTAGAACTTTTAGAGGGGAACAATTTCGTAATACGTAGGTACATGATTTTTGAGTAACTTTCACCGTTGACTCAGCGCACGCAAGGAAAGCTCTAAATTTTGCCATTGTCGCGATATTTATACATGCTGCTCCTCTTCTATTCATCATAGCGTGATGTTAAATAGCCTGTAGTATTCCTCGATAAATGAGCTATCCAACACTGAAAGAATATTTCAAATCGGACCAGTAGTTCGTGAGATTGGCGCGTTCAA
Source organism: Myscelus amystis hages (assembly GCA_018244895.1). Classification (NCBI taxonomy): domain Eukaryota; kingdom Metazoa; phylum Arthropoda; class Insecta; order Lepidoptera; family Hesperiidae; genus Myscelus; species Myscelus amystis. The sequence continues at coordinate 18,357 of DWQT01000998.1, forward strand.
GCAAACAAACTCTTCAGCTTTATATTATTAGTATAGACAATACCTGTCTGTCTGTTTGTAATGTCAAAACAACAGCTATTTACGAAATACATATCAATGTATTAACGGTACTTAAACAAATAACCAATTCCTAAAATGTTTATCTGACTGTCGGTTTATACCGACTTCAAAAAGGAGGAGGTACTCAATTCGGCCGGTATATTTTTTTATTTTTTTATGTATGTGCACCGATTTCTCCGAGGTTTCACAACCAATTTTCGTAATTCATGTTTTGTTTGATGCGGAATCGTTTAGAATTGGTCCCATAAAAATTTGATCGATGTAGGCCCATTAGTTTTTAGTTTATGAGCATTGTTCGCGGAGAAACGCG
>DWQT01000999.1:0-18722 GCA_018244895.1 Myscelus amystis hages
TGTATATAATAGATAGGTACATGTATATACATATTAGATAGCCGCTGATGTTACTAACACTCCATAATGATAGGGCTCCAGCTGGCTCCGTTTCGAATGCAAAGATCAATTTGAAGATTTCAACCTCAAGGTGTTCGCCACCGATTCCCACCAATTGCGCACGAATGCAGTGACCAAGTGCATCGTAATTAGCATGCGCCGGGTGTACGCTTCACGCATGTCGGCATCGCTCACCAAACAACTAAATATTCGCACAACACTATTGTGATACCAGTTTATGGTTTCGGCCGCCTTTATACCGCTTAGTTAGCATTCCAAATTGGTAACTCGAACGTATTTCTTTCCTACCGCTAAATGTCATGTCATCGCAGCATTAATGCCGGAACAAGGCCCGTACGTTATTCGCATAGTTGAGACAATCTGTTACGATTGTTGACCTCGACTGCACAGCGTCTCAATTAGACTCGTACAGCGGACGCATAAAGCAGGTGAAATACCGCAAGTTACAAGCGCAAATGATAAAATTCCCTAGCTGAAGCAATTGACATATCCACTTATCGTTTATCTCGGAATAGCTGCGTCTGACGTGCATATCGTTACCGACGGCGTTTTATAGGATGTCTGAGATTGTGGGCTTTCATTATTCCAGCCGTACAACAATCTAGCGAGATGCCACTTAAAATATCCTTTTATCTCTATCATGCGTACAATCGTTGCATCGCATATTATCATACACTTTTTGGCGTTCTTTATCGTTGTCTAACCTTATAAACAAGATTCTATTTTTGCATGCCGACATCTGAATGTCAAATTACAGAAATACGGGTTTCGAAGTTATTCTCGTTCAACTCTATATTTTTAATACTTACCTAAATCTGGATGTTGCAATTTAAATTGCTACGTGTTTTTTTGTTAAGCAGAAATTAATATTCTTTCCATTATCACAGGTGAACCGGCCGTTGACGATGAAGAAGGAAGGTATACAGACGAGGAATCGCAAGTTAAGCAGCAAGAGTAAGAAAAAGAAGGGCGGCATGGGTATGGGGGGAGGCGCGTGCGCGCTGGCCCTCGGGGGCGTCATGGGGGACATGATCAAGCCGCTCGGAGACGCCGCGAAGGGCTTCGGTGGGTCCGCCTTCCCATCTGCCATGGATTTCGGTAAGTTCCAATTATCTATACTTATGTATGAAGCTGAAGAGTTTGTTTGATTGTTCGAACGCGCTAATCTCACGAAATATTGGTCAGATTTGAAAAATTCTTTCAGTATTGGATAGATCATTTATCGAGGAAGGCTATAGGCTAAAAGAAGCAGCGGGCAAAAGCTAGTGTGTATAATAACCCTAAATATTAATAAAGAACTGTTTACGGTACATACGTGGTATAACCTAACGCAGACAGATGTAACGTAATATATGTACTAACATGTGAAATAGTGTTGCTTAGTCAATTATTGTGCTAATATATAAATTCAAAGTAAAGTCATATCGTAAACTCATACAGTTTCAAAGCAGAAAAGATTTGATTTAACCTTTCTATACTTTCAAACGAGGAAGGATTTTGTGTTTCAGAGGATTACACATGCTACTTTCAACTTGTATAACAGTTTTAGTTGATAATTATAGTTATACTCATTGTTGTCTTGTTCCAACCAGGTCAGCACCAAGTGGGGCTGGTGCACCCGGCGGCAGCGCACATGTCGCACTGGTACGGGGCGCCCCACCAGGGCTTCGCGCCGCCGCCTTCGTCGCACAACCCCTATCACCACCACCACCTCGCGCAGCTTAATTCTATGGTGAGATGAAATCATATTAGTAAAATTTGCTTACGGCGAAGTATTTAATAAGACATGATATTATATCCTGAAGATTATGGTCGCACCCGTCACGCAGGACCCCATTCGGCGGAGCAAGGAGTGGGAAAGATTATGGTATATAAGGAGTATAATAAAACACATCCGTCTGAGTGGTTGAAAGTTTAAATACTTTTCCATCCTGCCTAGTTTTAGATCAGATAGCCTTGTGTCACGGTGTCCTAAAAAAATATATTGTATTATAACTTAATTATCAAATACCAAAATGATCATATACAATACAATTCTGCTTTGTGTACTTTCAAATAATTCTAGGTCAATGCGTTTCGGTGTAAATACAGGGAACAATTTATTTACTACTAAATTGCTAATTGTTGCGAAAGTTTTTTAACGTAAGAATTTCTTTCCAGACCGGCTGGAGGAGCGAGTACACGTGATAAGTCAACCAAACTCGAGAGCCTCATTTGAATATCGGTGAAAACACAGCGTACAACCGTCCCTGGCGGCGGACGGCGCGGCCTCCGCTGCGCCAGGGCACCGCGAAACATAGGCAACTGTGATTTCACAAAAACTGGTTACATTATATAAATTCATAGCGGTTAATCACGACGTAACATACGCACTCTGACACATCACATTAATTTATAAGACTGTTGAGCAGAATTGATGTTTGTATAAGCAAACGTTGCTGATGATCGAAACGACATATCTGAGGAGCGCCCACTTAGATCTCGGCCCGGTGTGTCACCAGACTACAGACTTTTATCCAGGTGATTATTATCCTACAAGTATTAATAAGTGGTGTTTTACATAAGCGACTAGCGAAATTGTACAGTATTATAATATTAGTTAAGGTCGGTTATTATGCCCGCTTAGATGATTTATATATATATATATATATATATATAAAAAGTAATTAGGTATCGTTCATCGATTTGTGTATTATGTAAATATCTTATTAAGTTATATTCCGTTCCTGTATAAATTGTTTTATTTCTCCTTTTTTATATTTAATTCGAACTGTTCGGTTGGCTATAGGAATTGTGATGTGTTCAAAGAGTTATTCCAGAATTTTCTCTTTTGCCTGTCTTTTTGTACATTTGATTTGTGTAGACTAAGTATATTGAATGAAATGCAATAGTAATTTATATTATAGTTGTAAATCATGCGAACTGTAAATAAAAGCCGATTTAATAATACATTGCGCAGAACTGACTTCGTGGATGTCACAACACTTATGTTCATTTCGCTATCAGATCACTAAGTTGGAAGAGCATTGTAAAAATATTATGTACGTTGATTTGTCATGGAAAATAATACGATATAAATATTTTGTATTGCTATACCTTTGTAAAATTAAGATATTGTGTGGCCATAAATTAATGATGGATTCGGTTTATAAGAGTAGTCTTGAAGACACGTGAATGGAAAGATACGCAAGGGAAAACATTTTGTAACGCTGATAACGATTTGTGTTTATAGTCGGTCCGAAGGCTACGCTCATAAACTCGGTCCCGCGACCCCGAAATATGTACATAAACATGTAAATGAACGCATTAGAGATTAATTCTTTCGAGAATTAAATGTAAACTAGTGATCACAGCAGAACAGCCTCCTACAATATCCCGTACCTAAACTTTTTAGTTTTTAAAACAAAACATTGTGAAGTTGTGTATTTTAAATAAAATTGCGAATAAATAAATTATCAATAACTATTGATATTTAATTTACTGTTTCAATTCATTAACACCATACCCACCTACCTTTTTACACTATGCCACAAAATATTTTTGAAAGGGTATTTTGTGATGTTGTTATATAAAATTTCTACAGATAGGCACCTGGAGCTCCTTTTAAAATCATTTAGTTTTAAATAAAACTTACTGTTACTTAATTGTAATTTGGTTGCAATTAGGTGTTAAACATTAATTTGAAACGAAATACATCTGTACTACAAACTTATAAGTATATTTTTAAATTAAGTACGCATACTCATAAAATCACAGAATTGAAAGATAGAAAATTAAAGGCTTAAATAACTAATCACCATTTATCTGAATTCTTCTGCACTAATAATATAAGTGAAAGCTTCAAATAACGATGCTCTGTTTAATACAGCTACATTTGAACTAAACCAGTGACGTGGAACAATCCGATCGCCCGAAGCCATCCTATTCGAAAGAGGAATTAAATTAGAGAGCGATTCAATTGACCATCGATCGGGCGTCTTGCGTCCGCCATAAGTCACCGGATCAATTCCGCCATTCCGCAGAAAAAGTCCAAAACTCGCGCTTATCTCGCGGCAAATTGAAAATGCAGCCGGCCGTGTGATTGTGACGCAACGGGGCTGCTGCCTGCGACATATGGACCTATTCAATTTTAATCGCATTTCAGAAGAAAGGACATCGGATAAAGTACCTATAAAATGCTCCCCGGTCCGCGGCGATAGGCCTCACTTAATATGTTGGTTTTATTTGCGGTCGCGCTGCGTCCGGATTTTAAGGGTTCATTGTTGCGATACAATTAATGTTTGCGATTGATCTTTTTAAGTTCCACGGAGATTTGCTAGTTTGTGCGTGTTCTCGCTTCGCTGGGCGCGCGCCCGTCGTTTCCTAGACAGATGTTGTATTGGAACCGCAAAACCTTTGAATTATGCATTGACATTTTTTACCGAGTTTTGAGTTACCTATATGGTATCCACTAAGATCTTTCAATGTCCCATTATTATTCTCATACCCCAGTTATGTTCATATTAGGGCATTATTAAACACATATTTCACGCTAAAAGTACATTTTTTCGTTGTATAATTGTAGAGCTTGTGCGACAAAACGGGCGAATGCCCCACATTGGCGATGGTATCCTGTATATTATACTATACCTGTATATATATACTATACCTGTATAGTATACTATTGATAATTAAGCGTTGGGTATTCGTTTGGTATTGCTTGTTATATGTTATACTAAGTAGATATCTATACTTATAAAACTGTGGCATCATAGATATATCATTTTAGCAAGTGCAGCATACACTTATTAAGCATACCTCGGTGTAGGTATAATACATGAAGCAGTGATAAACGAAAGAGTGTTTCGCAAAAATGGTGCGGTTTATTTTAAGCGGGAGACTCTCGAGACAACCGCATAAGTCACTACGTACGGCCGGTGATATATGCGCCGCTAGCGCGGGAAAAAATGTCGTGCAACAAAAAGTTCGCCATCACTCCGTAGAATTTATTGCGCGGCGCTGCGGAATATTCGAGGCAACAAGGCCTTGGCGAATATTCTTACACCTAACCGGGAATGTACCCCCCGATGTGACGGAACTTCGCACTTCGCTAAATTACGACTGTAACCCGCTGTATATCGCGCTCGCTACGTAACAACACAGAACTAATAATGAATAGACACGGTATTTACGCAGGCGTTTATGATTTGCACAAAACTAAGCCATTAATAATATCTGCGTTTGAGTAGGTCATACCACTATCATCTCTGTTATTGTCTCTGTGGATACAAAGATGTTTCATTTAGATAAAGCTCTTACCCAAATTCATTATTAAAACGTCTTCTCGGGCAGGAAATTGAAACTTTTTCCTGCTAAGATGCCACGATAAACATTACGCTTATTGTGTTGTGTAACGGATTTTGAGGATTTAACAAATCCGAAAGCAAACATTTCGCAAATCAGTAAGGCTACCTTGAGTCAAATACATTTATTTTGCAGAAGGTATTTAAAGCTTTATATGTAGTTTATTTTGTTAGGAAAAAATTTAGCCTTTCATTTTGAGCACCTCTTTCTTCTGGTCTCAATTACGGAAGCATAATCTCTTTGTATATTTGCACTGGAAAAAATAGTAGTTGATCCAGCTTACAATATGTATAAATATGATTCTACCTACACAATATGGCGGCATTTTAAGGTACACTTTACAATTTATAATGTGTAATTTACATGTTTAATATTGTTTGAGGATGTACTGAAACTTAGGAAATACTGCCATGAAGAACGTTATAATCATTGCGCATTTTGAAAGTGAATTTGACTGCAATTGGATTGGACATTTCTACGAGATTTCTTTGTCTATATCCATATGACGGCTATATAACGACAGTGTCCTTGTCCTTGATCGTGTGAATGTTAAAATATTAGAAGTAACAACTCGGTGTATTGAAGCAGCCATAAACATATTAAGCATGTCTTCAAGACAATTTCGATGAGAGCTAAATGATCATATGAATTGGTTTCAATATCAGAATTGAGAACCTTCTTTGATATGTAAACAAGCAAAGAATAATATAACTATGGAAAATTACATTAATTAAAATATTACCTTTCAGTTTCTGTGATCCTGTTCCTGTTCTGTTATGTTGGTCATAACCCCATTGACACACTTCACGAGAGTGAAGAATATTATGGAGAAAACTATGTCGTCCAAGCTTCTCCACACCATAACTTCCCATCGTTATAACAAGTGTTGATTGATACTAAAATCGCATATGATTAGGTACAGTCCGATACGTCAGGAACAGAATCTTGGATTTCAGAATGGGGAGCTGAAATTGAAGCCAGTCTATATTCTAGTTACAAAGAAAAAGTTATATTCGTTTTAAATCTCGTAAACATTACTCGTCAAGGTTAAATTGAACTAATACATAACGTTGAACTAAAACATTGTCGGATACAAGATCGATATTGTGAAGTCGACTCGATCTATTCATACTAACTTCAATCTCTAACTAACTAGTGTCAGACTTCAATCAAGAAAACAACACAACTGAAGACCAACCTCTTAATTCTAAGAATTAGATTGATTAATTAAGATAGGACAAAGCTACATATCAAGACAAGCCGTATCTTAATAAAAGGAGTATATTTATATAACAATTTAAAATGTCAGTATGTCTATCAATTAATGTTCAATAAAGGTGCCATTCAAAACACTGGTTTAAAAGTCCTTGAATTATGAATATCATTACCCATTATCATTAATCTTTAATTGCAATTACAAATTCAGTAATCGTCGCTGTGTATTTCAGAATACGTTCAAGCTAATAAAATCGATTTTAATAAATCGAAAACATCCTTAAAACTTCAAAGACAAACAAAGACGGGGAGAGAACTAGTGCGATGTAAGTAGTCAGAAATAAAAGTGTCCATCCAAATCCTTTTTGGACACCCAGTCATAGCGCAGCGGGTCGTGAGTAAAGAATCGTCCACACTCCACCGCGCGCGCCATCCCACTGATCCGGGAATCAATCTAAGACTTACTGCGGCTTATCTGCCTGACCCCGCCGTGCGAGTGTCACGACGCATTTGACTTGCTCGTGAATTTAATAACGGCAGTCCTCGCCGGATCACTGTATTTGTGTTTCACTTGATTTGACTGTTATTATCCTTTTTTGTCTTGTTGTTGCGAAGATTCAAATTGATTTTAAAAAAATATGTTCTTCGACAATGTCATCGGAATGTGAGCTACGGTTAAAATTGAGTCTCTGGTGGATCGGGAAGGTAGTGTAGGAGTGACTAGAAAATTTCAACGGAACAGATAGGGACCATCAATATAGGCTAATATGTCAAAATATGAGCCATAATCATAATAAACACAAAGTACTAGTATTAATATAGCAACTGACACGAACTTAAATCGGTCATGTTTTAATAACATGAATATCTTATTTCTTTAAGGTAAACGTTAAGTTTCAAAATCTTTCAAGGTTAGATGGCTTGCAATAACTGCATTCCATCAAAAATACCTACTTGTAAATAATAATTTCTTAAGTTTATTGTTTATTTTCAGAGATAATGAGGTTATTTAACACCAAATATGGTAATTCGATAGCACCTACATACTACCTATATTTCAACACGTGTATGCTTGTTGCATTTACATGTAATAAATTTAACAATAATATTAATTTATTTCTTAATAATATGTAATCAATATGCATAATGTTTGAAAACATTTATGTCTTTTGTTTTGTTAAATAGATAGCAATTCCAAAATGATTTTCTCGGAGTCAAATAACTTTTATATAATCTGCTTATGAGTAAGAGATACGATTTGATGCAATTTGGACTTCTGTCCCCGCAAACGTTGCTTTGCCATATAAATTTTGATATTGATTTTGCCGTTGTCCCAATAGTTTTTATTACTGCTCCTCTCCTATTCATCTTAGCGTGATGTTATATCGATAAATGAGCTACCTAACACTGAAAGATTTTTCAAATCGGTCCAATAATTCCTGAGATTAGCGCGTTCAAACAATCAAACAAACTCTTCAGCTTTATATTATTAAGTATAGATTCGTAGTGTATGTGTCAAGAAACATTTAATCAATACGCAGCAAATAAGAAAAAGGGTTGACATAAAGATTATTTAACTTAATTTCTTTCAACGAACCCACAACTGAAAAAGAGTTCACTAAACGGTAGATTAATTTGAACATAGGTAAATATATTATATTTAAATAGCTGTAATATAAATTACACATTTATTTTTATGTAAAATTTTGAGTAACAATGTTTTAGGCAATATTTGTAAGCGCATAGGCCTGAACAAATTAAAGATACATATTTGATTTTAAGATTGTGTGTTGATTAAATAGCATATTTTGACTATGAGATGAGTTTGTGAAACAAAATATACATTAAGCGGTAGTACTTATAAAATTTAAGATAAGATCTATTATGTTAAATTATCGCCATGTACCATGTACCATGTTCAAGCTCTTTTCGCATTTATAAATGTGGTCTATGATGTAGGCTTAAATAACCATATAATTCGATTTTCCATTGGACTGTACAGGCTCGTAATTCACTACAATTAAAGTGAAAATTAAGTTATACTCACATTATTTCAATTTGGGTACAACTGTAACTACTATGGGCTATAGAAACCACTCGTTGTGAAATTACTGGTAGACTCGTCTCAATAAGTTGTAATGTTGATCGAATTAGAGAGTTAAGCGAATTCGTTTTTATATAGGTACATACATAACATCACATCGATAAATAAGGGTAGGAAAGGCCTAGGGATTTCGTCCACGGTAATACACTTCTTTTCCCTCTTTCACTTTGGTCTAATTCGTAAATGCTTTTAGGTATATTAAACATTCTATTTCATTTTTGCGTTCTCTAATTGGATCTGTCAGTACCAGTACATGTAAGCATATCTCTTGACAGTTTATTCGGAAGAGATAGTTTCTTTAACCGTATTAATATTATATATGTGAACTTTAATTTTTTCTGTGTCCTCCTGTTACTTCAAAGCCTCGCAATGCAGCGATGTGCTTTTTGGTATAGAGATAGTTGTAAGGCTGTAGAGTGAAATAGACAGCGTTTCTTCGCGCAAAAGTATCAAATTTCCATGGGAAAACTGTTATAGCTTTTACGTGCGTTAATTCGGTTATTATGAAGGTAATAAAATATTTGATAGTTACAAGCAGTAGAAGTAATAAAACTCAGTATCATCACTATCTGGATTCGGAGAATTTTACTCTCGGAATTGGTCTTATTAGATAACAGATCAAACCGCGTTCAAGTTAAATAGAAACTTGGAATTTGAACATGAATCGTGATGAGACCCAGTGCTATGTTTCGAATCAGACTATAGAGTTAATGATAGTTTTGTCTTTTTCTTTTATATAAGTAATTAATACATTAGCTGGCTAGCGCATAATCCTGAAAACATGCAGTAGTTATAATAAAGGTAGCGGCAGTAATATAAATGGTTAAATTACCTTTAAATATTCGTGCATACATATTTCCCATATGGTAATGTCGATGGTTATTAGGTATTTTTGTCCCCTCTATTATGGGGGTTCATAAAACTTTTATTAGACAACTAATAAAGCTGGGAGTAAAAGACATACATATGTGTACGTGTTGGTAACAATAAAATAAATGAAACTTTCGCTTTTTGCTAATGATTACCTATACCTATAAAAGTATCTACATTACACAGACAGGCTTAAATTAATATTATTCTGATATCAGAGTCTAAAGGTGATTTATTAATGTCTTCTGGAATCAATATTAAATCTTTAGCTGTGGAATAATCAGATACTCGCGTGTTGCAAGTAGGCAGTCAGCGCTGGTAGCCGAAACACGAAAACCTCATTATCTTGCTCGGGTTCGCGGTAGCCGTACTGAATGTACGACAAATCGAAGTATCGGATACCCAAAAAACAACATAGAGCTTACGACTTGTAATACCTACAATATTTACTTGGCGGTTCACGACAATAAACAATGTGTGGGGAGATTGGGTGTCTGTAACTTAATAACGTCGGCACACACCTGCCCGGCCTCCCTCGCATATTAATATTATAATATATACAGAGGAACCGACCCTTAATGCAATCAGCAGACGAACTGTCGTAATTATTATCTGGCGCAAACGTATCGGATATTAACTTCGGTATTGGGGCAAGTAATCTTTTTGTTGGAGCTAAGGTATGCTAATAACTCGGCGGCAACGGACTTTGTGAAACAAGGGGCAGCGGCAGGTGACCTGATAAAAAGTGACAGAATTTTGATAAAGCGACACGACAATAATATTAATTAGTGAAGGACAGTCAGAGACATCTTTGACATCGAAAAAGCCATTATTATAATTTCGATTGCATTTACGTCAGCTGTGTGTGAGTGTACCAACATGAAATGACTGGATAATATTTGGGGTAACTATTAAGGATTGAAATTTAACAAATCATTTATATTGAAACCACTGATTCTCTGCTTTGCCAATGACATTACCTTACATATATAAGTATGACTTGACATGTTGCTTTCTTAATAAGGCCCGTTCACATGTCAAATGACGTAAGGTAAAATTTAGGGGTCTTATGAGACAACAGCGGTTCGTTTCTGCCTGGATTACACCTTTTGCCGTCTTACAACGTATAATATAACGTGGCCAGGGGTTCTTGAAAACACAGGGCAGGAGGGCACCTGTGGGTAGGCTGCGAGTTTACGGGCACGCGTTTATTGCCCCTGATTGCGAAGCGGTCTGCTTCCGACCATGCTAAGGCTGTTTACTCACCAGCAGCGATGAGAAGTATGATATTATAGCACATATGAGAACTGTTGACAGAAGACACAAAATTGTCTTAAGATACCTTACAAGCCCTTTCTTGGACTTTCGTCATACTGATGATATCAATATTCTTTCGCCTCTAAAGACGGATTATGCTGAAAAGTGATTATATTGCTTGCTATAAGTAATATACAGTTTAAATTTGTTTAAAGAAACGTTTTACTTGACGCTCCAACATAATTAAATTAGCACCACACAGTTGTTTCTGCTAATAAATCCCGATCTTAAGATGCCTTGTTTTATTCTGTCATAAAAAGAGTTTTGTGATTATCTTTAAATAGATCAATATTTACTTATTTTGAGGGTTCGATGCAAAGGTATGCATAAGGTGGTGGTAACTTAGGGACTAGTCTTCACGCCGAAAGTCAGCAACGTGTCTAAAGGATGTTTAGCCACGCACCTTTTAGCGATTTGAACGGGTCATTATTAATTATAAGGTTCTTGACTTGCTTTACCCGCTCTCACGAAGCTTTAAAACAAAGGTCTAAATAAGAATAATTTTTCGAGTCATTAAATGAGACAGACGTCTTGTGTCAGAGTAAGGATTTTTGCCAGTTGGAGTTGTAACTTAAATATCGTGTTTGTTTTATAAATCAGTTTTCATTGTAGGTACCATAAAATAATATGTTTATTACTTATATAATTATGCTTGAAAGTGTATAATATTATAGTAAATATTGTAAGTATTTTAATAATGATATTTATATATGGGAATACACAGCCACTCTTCATAACATATTAAAATATGTATTGTCGTTTCTATGCGGCATACATTTAGATTAATAGCTCATGAACGTTTGATTAATTCATATTTATTACCTTGAAAGTATTCATCGCCTTTTTAGGTAACTGCGAACTTTGTACAAGTACTTAACTAATGGAAATTGATGATAGCAAAGTCGAACACATATTCAAAAAGGCGAGTCACCGTTGAATAAACTGAGCTCTAAGAAGCTCTTTTACGAAGTAACGTTAACCACGAGGTATTTTCGAAAATGTATTGACTCGTGTTATTCAAAAAGGGTTTGGCTTGTACCCATATAATATAATGGGTACCATCTAATGTCACGACATTTCGAGTTAGTAAATAATTTTTAATTTCATTTTGGTTAAAGTTGTTTACGATCTGGAGAATTCCAAATGGCATTCATTTACAAGAGATTAGTTTAGAACATTGATAGCTTCAATCTGCTTCATGTTACTAGGATTTTTTTATAAATAGGTAAATATAAAAAACGGATTTACGTTCTGAATGGCTCTGCTACCTCCAAAATTTGGAAATTCAGTAAATAAATTAAAGAAGAATGTAACAATGATACAATAAACTATCATATTCTACCTACAGCTATGTGTGTCTAATAATAAACTTTATATGCGTCTGTCGGGTGCAGGCGCGCGTCCATATCTCCGAGGCGAGAGACAAGCTGACGAAGGCAACCGCATCACATATCGTATTACACTTTGATTAGCATTGTTAGTTGTCAATGCTCAGTCGAGTGGCACCGCATGTGACTTAGAAGTAATTATCATAATGAAGAGAGACAAGTAAATTGATTAGCAAAAAGCTCTGATTATTAAATTTTAAAAAGGTACGAAACTAAGCAGTTACGTCTTGATTTTGATGAGCTATTTCAAAATTTGTATTTAAAAATACATCAGCAACAGGTATTTTAAAAGTGATTTTTATGACTTATAGTAAAATAAAAAAAAATAAAAAATGTTGGAGAATTTTCCGGTTAGAATTAATTTCCAAGTCATAAAATAAAGCAAAGCAACTCTTCTTATATTAACACGAGGTTACTAATGAATTTCGCTGCCTTTGGAGAAGACAAGTTGAAGCCTAAACTTGATATATCTTAACGGATAATCCTACTCAAAACTACCCCGTATAAATATGACAGCGATTTTTCGCGCGTCCAAACATGAAACGGATTATTAATTTTATGATGGTCCTTGAGACGTTGGAGCACCTTGTTTAAATAAATACACCTGATCGATTTTGTTACTTGCACCTTGCTACGTCACCTGTCTCTGTCATTCCCTTTTATCGAGACAGTTGGACTGCTCGCACGCCAAAAGTATAAAAGGGATGTAAAATAGACGAGCCGTGGGCCATTTGAATGTGATAAAAAGGATATTATAGTAACGAATGACTGGTGAGACTTACGAACGTATAAGTTATCCTTTAAAAATAGCTTTCATGAAAATTCATATTCCCATTAAATGCGTTCGTATTGTATCATTTTTATCTTGTATAGGGTAACACAGATGCACCCGGTCTTACTCATAATCGCTGGTGGCAGTTACCCAGGTACTGGACTTTTGCAACACTAGAGATTTCACCAACGCATTGCCAGCCCTGAACGACTCTGTTGAGGACTTTTTTAAACAAACTCATTTCAGTACCTAATATCTCAGCATGAAGTCCATTACAAAATTCGTACGTGCTATTGTCGAAAATCAATCTTCTACTACTGTTATTCTTAATAGTATAAAATTCTATTCGTAACTGAGTCTTACAGTGAGTTTGAAGCTGACGCTTATTAAAATAACTTAAACCAACGATTACAAGTAGGTAATCGTCAAATTTAATAGGAACAAAATTCCAGAGCAGGAACATCTTATTAGATGTTTAAACATTCCCCTAACGAGATTAAGACTAATGATATTTGAGATAAAAACTAAATATTTGAATCCGTTCGCATTTTGAGGCGTATCACCTCATTACGCGCACGAATAGTATTGAATCCAATACTGATATATTAATACTGTCTTTATCAAGGTATATGCAACTCTAAACGCTAACAAATAGAGTGAAAAAATCTTTAACCAATATCTCGGAGTTTGCTTTCGCGCGATAGTTTCCAATTCGCGAAATTAGACTCAAAACAGATAATATAAAAGTTAAAAGTTGGTCGGATTCATATTCGTGTGTGGAAGCAATGTGTTCCAATTGAATGTGATGGTTATTGCATTGGCTATAAGGTGTATAATTAGTTTTAATGTGCGGTATGTTTAAAGGTGCGAAGACAGACCGAATGCCGCGTATGCGACAATTTCGCTTATTGAAATACTGGTACTGGGCCTAATGTGCGACATTCTTTATGTCTCCAATTAAAATTATTCTCAACGTATATGGAATAAAATCTTCATTGCATTGCTTTGGCTGCTTTCGGACTTTTAGTCAAGTGTAAGGAAGGACTGTTGGCGTATTTACGGGATGGGAATTTATTGTTGCTATGTACCTATGAACCTATGATACTCGATGAAAGCAAAAAATATAATTAAATTACATTGGAACTTGTAAATAAATCCCAAGCTAGGAATATTCAACCATACAAGACTAAGAAGTTAAAATAAGAAACTTGTTTGTCTCCAGTTTTTACTAGTTTTTACTGTTGTTTATTCAAATGCGCGAGTTCCACATGTCCTCTAAATGGGCATAAAAGTCTTAATTACTGCACGCCGTTCGAGAAAAAGTTGTCATTATTTACATACATCTATTAAAGCTCCGGCGAGCTTAATGCTCTCTCTGTCACTAAGTAGCTTAATTAATTGAGAAGTTTCAGTAGATGCGTGTAAAATTTACATAAACACAGCGTTCGCTATCGCAAAACAAAAACACGATTTCAAACTCGGTCTCACATTGGATAAATGGAATAAAAAATCGATTTTAAACGTTCGATCTGCGCTGGGATGCAATTAAAGGGTTCCGAGAAGATGCTGCGGCCCGCACGAATGTGCGACCCGGCCGTATGAGCGAATAAATTGTATTCTAATAAGAGAAACAATGATTTTAAAATTTCTTGCTTTATAATACTTTTGCATCTGGACGGTATTTAATGAGGTCATTTTAATGAGGTGCCACTCCTACAAAGCCGGACCATTAATATAGGTAAGTGGATCTCATTTCGGCGATTAAAATGCATATTTATGATCTAGAATATTTCTAGCAAATCCTTCAACGCTTTTAATTAATATGAATTGCTGGAAAAAAAAGAAAATAATAAATCTGACATTTTGCATTTCTACTTTTGATACTTTGTATATTACCGGTTTTGATATGTAAAAATGGCATCTCAGTTTTGTTGACTTTTATAATAATAACTTCTTGGTTATACATAATTGTATTGATATATTGACGTTATCAAAGATACAGATCTTGTAAGATAAAATATTTCATGTTAGTCGAAAAATACGTCATGAATAGGTAAGAGAAAATCGGTGGCCTGCAATGAAACAATAGAAGGGTACAAAATATATTATACTCGTATAACAAGACGCTGTTACATACTTATGTTGCACATTTGTGCTTAATAAAACACTGACTGTTAATAATTATTATCAAGTTTTGTTAATATATTATAATTAATAATCATTCGCATATAAAGGTATTTATTAGTAGCGCTTTTGTCATGGAAGCAGCTACGGTATAATGTATATTCTTTTATTAAACTCTATTAAGTATAATGAAATTATACTTTCGTTATGTAACTATTAAAAAAAAAACATTTAGGAGAAAAGTGAAAAAATACACGACTAAAAATGTATATTGGAGTGCTAATTGTGATGATTATTAACACGCAATGGTTATTGGTATTCGTTATCAGCGGCGGAGCGAGCGACCGGACAAGGTGTTTACGATCCCGATTTCGATCGAACAAAAAACGTCGCAAGAAGAAATGAACGAAATCCCCGCGAATAAATTATAAAGAAAGACCCACCTACGATATATTATATCTACACGTCGATTGCTGGCTGCATAAGCGAGCGTATATATCCATAGTCCGCCGTGTCGCAGCCTTAATTGGGCCATGTCGCTTCGACAACGGAAAAAACGTAACATTTGTTAGGTATTCCAAGAATTATACACTTGTTGCTTTCAACGCAACCAGTTTTATTTTTGCATAATATACACAATGAATGCTTATATCTAAGCCAGTGAGCATACATCTTTTGTTATAGGTACTTCTTATATGGGCTGTCAAATTTTCGCATCTATACATTTTTAGTACATTTTGTATTGAATATACATATGTATTTCGGACATGTTTCAGTTTTATTCTGTTTTCAAATCAGGGGATTGTTTTTAGCTATAGATGTGTTAGGACAATCTTAATGTATTAGTCGATCGATATTTAGAAAAAATTGTTTACAATATTCAACATTACACAAATTTGTATCACCACCGACCTATTTGTATATTGATTATAAATAGTGCAATCAACTCATTAAATGTGGGGTCAAAATTAACCGTTTACCATCGTACGCGGGGAACACTCTATCAAATTACGTTACCCAAAATGCCCTAGAGACTGATGGGGGGGGCGAGATAACAAACCGTGAAATAAAAAGGTGAGCGTCTGATTACGCTCCTACGAATATGAGGCACACTTGAGAGGAGTCCCGGAGATTTTCCCTTAAAGCGCGTTCGTGTAAAAATCTCTGATGGCTAATACTAAAGTGTAATGACGCGAGCGCGCGTGTCAGCGAACGTAAATTGTTTATTATTTTTTATGGGGTTTTCATCGGAGCTGGCGGCGCTCGTTAGGGACGTCGCTGTGCTACGCTTATTTTTTAAACTCTGTCTGTTTTATTTTTTCTCGTTGGATCAAGTGGCTCGTTGTTTTCTCGGCTAGACATTTGTTTTCGGGTGATTTTTTGAGGCAATAGATGAATATTTTTATGTAATCATGATTGAAACGAGCTGTTTGACCTAGAATAACGTTAACGAGATAGAACCGCGAAATACTAAGCGCATTTGATTGAGCATTTGAAAATCTCACTGCGTATTCATATCTCTAATAGTAAAGTTTATTTTTTTAATTATTTTTAATACGAGTATATCCGTATCAACCCCAAGGGCTATATATTAACGCACGTACACCCTGTATATTATTGACTGTTAATTAGTTAGTAATATATCATATTATCATTTAAAATATTACGAAATTTGTGATAAAACGTAAAAATATATTCGTATTTTATTGAAAAGAAATATGCATTAAACTTTATATTGATTTATACTTAGACAGTCACTTATAATACCTACAAATATTTCATACATTGCCATAAAAATCCGTATAGAATTAAAATACGTGAATATTAATTATTTCTAATAATACATATATGATACATTTGCAACTTCTCACTAATTAAAAATGTCCAATCACTTGGATCTCCTACGAATTCTTCTTTCATTATTGCTTAAAATATAATGCTGTAATTTTAATTCATATATCCATTCACTACATTATCATAAAGACCGTTAGACGAAGAACGTCGCGAGTATTAAGCTAAGTGTCGTGGTCGTTCATAAACGCGACTGAAATATACTACTTTCTTAAGAGCAGGTGAGGTGAGATCGCTAAACGGTGCCCTGATGTCTGAGGATGAGAAACGAGCGGATACCCCCCTCCAAGGGGTGGGGGTTGTATTGTAAACACAATTTCCACCCCCTCCCCGGGGGGCAACAAATGGCGGCTAAACGACCCATTCGCTTGTGATTTGTTAGCAATATGCTCGAGATTTGGAATAGGAATGCCTCTTAAACTCATTCTTACGCTTGAATTCGTCGGTTTTAAAGTCTAATAGGTACAAGATTTGGCGTGACTCTGATAATAAGCGCTGAGGCTGTGCTGTTATGTATATATGGTATTGCCAGGATCTTATTGTTGGTGAATTGTATGAAGTTAAATCAGAATAAATGCTATCACATTTCACTATTTTATTATGGAAAATATAAGTTGGTCAATGCAATATGCTCTATATTTTAATGATGTTATATTGTCCATTAAAAGACCATTTTTATAACCTCCGCCTTCTATATATTCCGTAACATCAGCTGGCAGCTGTTAAAATATTATCGTGGTAATTTAAGGCATAATACATTTGGGACTTATATCCATTTATATGTGTTGCCTAATACCTACGTATTAAGGCTGTCGCGTGCGTTATTTTAACATCTCGTATTGCTTATCGCAATCTGGAAACAAATTTCTCACACAGCGATGATGTAGAGGCATATGTAACAGCCTATGTACATATATTTGTAACAAAATTGAGCACGTACATTGAGGATACGGCCACAGATACACGCAACTCGTTAATCCGTTGGCGGCAACAAGCCGGGGCGGGGCGCCTCGCCGCCCGTCCCGTATAAACAACTCAAGTACAACATTTAATTATCGCTCTTTATTAAACCAGACGCACCTACAGAACGAACGGATTACAAAGCAGATACCAATCGCTGGCTGAGGATAAAACATTGAGGAGAAATTATCTTTCACACCTACTGACAGACCGAGCGCCTTCGAATACTGCGCCGTTTGCGGCCATTGTGTCCGAGTTTCGATTTCAACACTGTTCACTAACGGCTCATGTAAACATGATTTATGTTATAAATCTACAGAAACATGGAAATGTTTGAGTAACATTTGATTTCGAATCTCATTATTGTAGCTATGTCAATGGTGTCGAGCGACACGTGTTTATAAATTTCGATTAGTTAGGTAACTGTATAAATACTGTTTTCAGTCACATTAGATGTAAACTATTCAGTGGAAAATGTTATCTGCATTGATAGCAGTTGCTCTGCGTGATTTTGTTAAAAAGAAATACTTCAGATTAGGTTCATTACAATATAAGTGGCCAGAGCCTCCTTTTAAGCAAAATATGCCTGTTATAGTTTCAGTAGGTACGCAAGATTCACGATGGATTCGCGAACTATGTCTCTTAAGGCCGGTTCAGACTACGACACTATACACCGTACACTCAGTGTATACATCGAATGTCTCTGTATGAACACGAG
>DWQT01001000.1:0-18715 GCA_018244895.1 Myscelus amystis hages
GGCGGCTCCTGACGCGGTTCCGGCTCGCTCTCCTCGCCGTCCGTGACGCCCTCTTCCTTCAGGATCCGCTCCAACTCTGCTCCCTAATCACAAGAAAAGTATAAGTTTCTAGTTGTCATATGGCAAATCGGACTAAAGCTATACTGCTTATACTTCTTTGATTATATACTTTGATTATATACTCTTTATATACTTCTTTGATTGTTTGGTTTTTTGAACGCGCTAATCCCAGGAAATATTGGTCCGATTTGAAAAATTCTTTCAGTGTCAGATAGCGCATTTATTGAGGAAGGTTATAGGGTATACTAGCTTTTGCATGCAGCTTCACACACATTGTTATTCAGAATTTCATAATGGCAATAAGTACAAATATATAGAATTTAGATATTCCAAGTATAGGAGGAAATTTTGCAGTATAGAGAAAGGGGAATCGATTTACTCCGATGTAAATGTGCGCGACACCACAGGCAAAAGCTAGTAACAGAATAAAATAAATCAGATGTGTTACGGAATAGCACTAAATAAGGTAAAAAGTTAATTTTTTCATCACCAACCTGCACAACCTCCTTGAACCTGGTGGGTGTTTTTCTTCTTCGTTTACCCGATGATGAGTCCACCTTATCTTTGGTGACGGTTTGAACTTTCGCTTTCTGTTCCTTAGCAGCAGCTTCGGCAGCCAGCTCCTCTGGTGTCTTAGGTTTCTTTGGCGGCCTACCGCGCTTACGTTTCGGTTTGTCCAAACCCGCCACAAGTAGCGAGATTGGATGCTCCACATGGTATACTCCATCGCTTGTGTTTACTGCAAAATTTATACGAGACATCACATTGCACGAGCTGATGATATTTGCATACATACATTAGTGTACATTACGAGAGAAGTGTGACAAATAGTATAGCCTTCGCAAACTTGTTTTTAAATTGAAATTCAAAATGTTTTATTCATTATAAACTGTGTCTGAAACCTGCGGGTGCCCCTCAGGTTCAAGTAGGTGAGCAGAAAAACCAAGGGAAAAAAGTTTCAAGTCTATTAAAATAAGGTGTTTTTCTATAAATCAGCTATTTTTGGACAATGACTTTGATTTCATAATGAGCACAAATGACATTATAAGTGTACATAGGCAACAGAAAACATTCAAGATTAGATGGCCCATTTACCTGCTTTCTAAGCTTATTTGTATAAAAAAAGAAATCGAAATTACTCACTTTCATAGACAATCTTTTCAGTTATGACATCTGGTTCTTCATTAGAACTTTTCAGTACAGATCGCCTGTATTCCTTTTCCCTGTAGTACAACTCCCTTATGACTTTCTGTGAAAAAATGTTTCTAAGATCTATAATAAAGTATAATACTTAACATTGAAAATAGCTTGATTCTCAAGATATAAGTAGGGAGGGCAGTAATCAATACCGGTGACTCGGCAGCATGACGTCAACCACGTCTAGCGATGGGAAATTGGTCACAATTATTTGCTTTTAATGCAATTATTTGATTTTATTGCATTCTATAATGCATAATGTTAACAGAAATTGCTGCAATAAATTTTAGTTACAACTTGTTTAATTCAATAATATATTTAGATATACTCAATCTTACCTGACCATTAATAATCAAATTTAAGAATTCAACTGTTGCTTCTAATTGTATAGTGCATCCAGGACAAATAGTTCTAGGCAGCTCTCCATCATCCGACACCTGCAATATTACAGAACACAACACTACTGTAAAAATATTAAGTCAATTGTACATAATTAAATAACTCCTTAATGTCTGAAACTTTAACATAACTATGAACATATATAACGTAATGTCTCACTACATGTATGCACTTATTCTGTACTCAATCTCGATGATTAACATTTTTTTTTTTGATAAATAAGTTTTAACAAAAACATTTTTTTATTTAATTGTGGCGCCAGGTTACATAGAACTTACGTCGAGAATTACCTGCTATTTGTCAGTAAACATCACAAACACAAAGAAATTATGCTTAACATTCATACATATCGATAACATAAAAATGCAATAAATTACACAAAACATTTATGTCATTTTTTTAGAATCTTAACATGATTTAATACAAAAAAGACTTAAAATTGTTATTTATGTCTAAAATGTTAGCCATATTGAATATATTGGAAGTCAATACAACCACAATTTAATCAAAAATGTTCTTACCCTGATCGGCAAAAATGTATTAATTATTTCACATAGGTTTTGATTATTTTCTTCATTAGTATATAATAGGGTCCCATTATCATTTTCTTCTCCACATAATCTACAAACATTGGAGTTGTAGAGAAACACTTCCATTATTACAAGCGATTATATGAAAGCGCCCTCTACTTCCTTATTAATGATTTTTTTTTGGGTTTAATGTCAGTACGTTTAGTTTTTGGTACTGATTACAGAAGCATTAATCAATTTGTCAATTTAATTCAATTATTAATTTAGTTTTGAATAAATCTAGGTAGTTAGATCCTAAAATGAATAATAAGATTGAGCCAACAAACCATCGTAATAGATTCTATGACAAAATAAAACGATATATATCCGTGATCAAACACATTTATTATAGACATTTTTGCCGCATATTTTTAAAGCAGTTACCTTTTTAAAGGTTTAAATCCAGTACTGTAAATATGATTTTTGGATTTAGTGAAATTGAAGTTCTTTTAATGGGTATTTGCTGTTGCTATTTTATCTGTTGGTTTAAATATTTGGCAATGGTAACATTGCAGACAGTTCGTCGATCTTTTGATAGCTCTTTCCGGTTCGGTACTTGGGGCTAGAAGCCGTAGTTTCGGTTTTTATTATTTTTTAATCGCCCGTAATCCTTTAAAATGAGAATCTATAAGGATATTATTACCGGTAATATATTTTATAAAGTTTGTGTGCATAGTTTTATCATATTATTTTGACAAATCGTTGTAGATATATGATAATGTTTTTGACATTTCATTGTATAGTGATGAATCTTGCAGTTTTTCTTAAGTTTAATGCCACATCGACATTCGAAATGTGTAAAGTTTATCATGTTTGTGTCATTAACTTAGATATGTTAACGTTTCAGGTGACGAGATGTTCTCGGACACGTATAAAATGAAACTGGTGGACGAAGTAATCTATGAAGTCACTGGTAAATTGGAAACGAGAACACAGGGCGACATAAGAATCGAGGGCTTCAATCCCTCAGCAGAAGAAGCCGACGAAGGCACGCACTCTGCCTGCGAGAGTGGCGTAGACATCGTCCTCAACCACAGGCTAGTCGAGACCTACGCCTTTGGCGACAAGAAATCCTATACATTATATCTTAAAGACTACATGAAAAAGTGAGTGTTCAGTGAGTGATATGGTGCTTTAAACTTCGCTTGGCCACACGAATGGATGTGCGTTAACCCAAATCTGCAACTGATCTTATGACGGTAAAAGCTTAAATTTTACTGTATGTACTTATGCTGGTGTAATGCGGGGTATTATTTGTGATGTCATCAGTCTGAAGATAGATAATCTCTCATATTTTACATTGACATAAGGAACGACATTTCCTTTTTATATTTTTTTCATTCCATTGGCCATAATTAGATTCTAAAGCAATTGCAAATTGTGAGGAGTTAAGAAATCGTTCCAATATCGTAAGAGATATTTTTATATCAAAAATGACACCCATATGGTGCATTTCCTATCTTGGTTTCAGCTGAGTCATAGTGCATATGTAGTGATTACTCATCTTGACATTGAAGACTGCAAATACACTTGTATGTTTTCATATGCAAGCAGTGTATACTTTAGTACTGTAAAATATATTTTCAATTAGAATCATGTCCCTTTTAAAAAAAATAGATATTTCGATACAAAGTTTTGTCTGCAGTGCTTAAGAGTAGAAGATGGATGCCATCTTCCTGTTATTGATATCTTTCATGTAATGAGTTTATATATTTCGATTATTTCTGATTAGTTCATGTTACCTTGTCTCTAACCACAGACTGTGCACATCAGTTAGATATTGAAAATTATTATGAAGATATTTAAGTCAATCAATTAACTTTTTAGTAAGATTTGGAACCATTAGATTACTGTATCATACTGACCTGTTTAGTGGTGAGTCAATTATGAAGTTAGAATTTATGGGTTCAGTTTTCACTTGGCACAAAAAATTGTGTGATGTTATCAAAGTACTTTGAGATTTATATAATGTTAGCTTATCTGTTGTCTGTTCGGATGGTTGATTTTCTATTTGAATTAATAAATTAAATAAGCACAAAGAACAGTGATAGATGCAACGTCTCACCCTGTATAGTGAATAAAATGTCATATTTGTTACTGTTCATTGATTTTATGATTTTTTTAAATAATATTAGTACTTTGTGGGTACCTCTTATTAGTGTTGTGGTGTTGTCAATGTCCCTTTATCTACTACATGATGTTTGGTATATATCTACTAAAGTCTGTTTAAATATGCAGAAGTACTTACCTTTTTGTTACCAATCTTAAAATTTTCATCTAGGTCTATTTATATGAAAATAGTGTACTTTTGTCTATTTAAAAGTGAAAAGGTTAAATGAACGCTGCGAAGTAGACGTGATATATGTCACAGTTTTATTTATTTGATTTGCCTTCAACAAAAGATATCGCATATAAGTTTTACACTTTTTAATGTTTTTTTAATGTTTTAATCAGTTGTAAATTTGCACTATACAATTTTAACCACAATAATCAAATTTTTATGAAACAGTCCTGCATCATCTAATACCAAAAGTTGATTTTAAATAATCATCCCATGGATATATTGATGCAAAATCAAAGAACTCTAGTGAAAAAACATTCATTCTCATAATGTCTGTTCATGAAATAGAGCTAACATATTCAAGAATCCAGGAGGAATCCTCCCTGCTCGATCTAAGATTGGAAAGTCTACAAACAAATCAAAATGCATGTTGTTTTATTCATATATACTTGCAGTGAATGACTATTTTATAGCTATCCTTTATCGGTTATAGGTGCAAAATTATAAGAATATCCTGCAGTACGGCTAAAATAAGAAACAGCAAGGAGATATATGTATTACATATCTATTTAAATACTGCTTTCAGTCTAAACATATGATGTCCTTAAATGCATGTGTTTGCCCATTGTTTTATATGTAAACTATATTTAATACCCATTATTTTTGTTACAGATTAGTTGCTAAATTGGAAGAGTCTGCTCCGGATCAGGTGGACGTATTCAAAACCAATATGAACAAAGTGATGAAGGATATACTGGCGAGGTTTAAGGAGCTTCAATTCTTTACCGGCGAATCCATGGACTGCGACGGCATGGTGGCCATGATGGAGTACAGAGACATCAATGGCGTGTCCACGCCCGTCATGATGTTCTTCAAGCACGGTCTGATCGAGGAGAAGTTCTAAGCGTACTGCAATGTGATACTCGTATTATTCCAATTTATCGCAACCTGCCTAATTCATGTTTTCTATTTATTTAAATCATGTCCGTATCTACCGAGACTGGCTTCTTCCCATCACAAGGCTGAACGATTTTATATCAATGAAAGTTACATACTATAAATAAATTAATTAACAGCATAATAATTGTACTTTTATTGTTCCCTTGTAATTATATTATAATCAACACTTTTTTTCTCAGATTAATAACTACTCACTCATCTGTAATTATTTTAATTTAGTTATTATTTTATATACAGATCCAGTGATTGTTTTAAATTTGACGCAAATGTTTCTTATGAAAAATTAACGCAAATGCATTTGGTGTTTTGTGATGTCATTGCCTTGTGAAATTTAGTGGTAGGTACTTTGTTTCTAAGCTGTTTTTAAAATAGCGTGAAACAAAGGCAAATTATTAAAATCCATAATGCACTACATCTAACCACGATATTAAAATTGTTATACTACAATAGAGATTACTTTATGTAAAGATGTGGGTAGCATAAGAGATAGTATATTTTTTCGCTTTTGGCGATTCTATTTTGTGTATTCTTATGTAAAAAGGTATCCCGTAATTGTCGAAAATAACAGTCTGGTGACGGTAAATTGCGTAATAAATTATTGTTTGTACTCATTTTTTATCAATCTCCAAGCGTTGGCCAACAATAAGTGCGTGTTTAATCTAGCCATACAATTTCTGTAGATTTCGTAATTTGACAATTCGCTTCCTCAGACAATTCTTTCAAAATCCAAGATCAAGAAACGGTTACCAATAGCAGCTACTTTCCATGGACGTCTACAACTAACTTTTAGGCTTGTAAAAATACGGACTGATAGTGGCAATTTGGTTAACAAACTAATTGAAACAACCTTTGAATAGATCTGCATTCCTTTCAATAAAGTGTTTGTTATAACACCTAGATGGCGTACTTTTATTAGAGCAGCGATCTGTTAGATAGTTTTTCATAATCAATAATAGATGACGCTGTAAATAAATGTCGTGACGTCCTTGCCTACCCTATTCAAGGCATGCGAGATATTCCTTGTACACGCAGCGCAGAGATTCAGATCAGTGTTGCCGAACTATCGATAGTTCCGCAATCGATAGTTTTAATCTAAAAAAGCCCATACAATCGATAGCACTATCGATAGTATCGATAGTCCTACTATCGGACTACTATCGATATCCTATCGATTGTCCCACTATCGATCGGCAACACTGATGCAGATGCATTTGTGGTTGTAAAGATCTTTTATAATAATGACCTAGCATTCCCAAGGTGTATATATCAAAGTATACTAATGCAGCGACACATATTCCTGTGTCGTGACATGTAGGTGGAAGGGAGGATTCAGAAATAAAACGAAACTATAAATTTGAGGTATGTTATATTTATCGAGTTTGTATGTAGGTAATAACTACAATAAAGTATAGAAATGATCAATGATCTATTACAATGTATTGAGTACACTAATCACAATTTTCATATGTATTTATCATTTTGTATACTTGTTTAGGCATCCACTAGGCACTAACATATGCCTTTAATTGCTTTAGTCTTCAATTTCTCCGTATATACAACAACTTAAGTTACAGAGAATATAAACAGATTGATAACTTATAGGGCATTTGGGGTAACATTGGCAGTTTTCCAACGAGACTGAAGACATGAATGCTGTTCTTCTTTCAGCTAGTGCACATTTGACAAACAAGATTAACGTAAATTATTCCAGTCTGCACTGGTTCGAGTTCACTGGTTCCGACTACTGGATGGACCAGCTAATTTCATTGTTTTAATCTATGATATATAGTGCTAAAATGTATATGAAAAATGTTGAATATTAAGCTATTCTCATAAGGCAGCTTTCCATTTGAAAGCTTAAAAGATTACTTTAAGATTAACACTGATTCTCTTATTCGTTGCCTATTTGAATATCAATGAATTTCAACATTTCATGATTGCTATTGACTATATTAGTAGCTACATATAAGACACATTATTGCTTATACATCCAGAGTATCACAAGTATAGTAAGAGGTAATTATTATACTGATTTACTGACTCATTATACATAAGAATATGTAATAACAAATTTTCCATTAACCGGTACAAGGGGAGCTTGGTTCACACAAGGAAATCGTGCATAACAAACGACGTTTTTTTATCATTGGCACAATACGCGCTCAACGCATGCTAACTTGAAATTAAAAAAAAAAAATTTGTTGGATATGACTTTCCCGCCAAAACTGTTCTGTGAATATTACTTGTGTGAATCAGGGTAGAAAGATATTTAATTAACATTTATTATAATACAGCATACCAATTTTATTGTTACTCTCTCGACACAATGAAAAAAAGTTTAAAATGTATTTAGAAACCAAAAAGGTGTTAGTGTTAAATGAAATAGGAACAAAAACTGCTGTCAACGTAGGTATATTCGATCCAATAATATACAATAATAATGATTTTTTTTAAATCTGCACGCATAATAATCGTAGAACAATAAGTGCCGAATGTGTCGAAAACACAGGTGGTATCATTTAGAAAAATAATTGTACGTTTCTCCTTCGTAATAGTATCACTGATGCATAATGCACTGATGCATAATTGGATCGACTGAATATGTGGGTCCTCAACCAAAAGCGTGTGTCGTCCGCAACAAGCACCATGATTTTTTGAGCCATTTACTGGATTAATTCTACTTACGCTTAAAACTAGTCAAGTTCGCCATTTGCAAATAATGTAAGTTAAACGGCAATAATATGGGAAGGAGTCAATTCGTTAGCAAATCTCAACTTCGAATCGTACTTGACTATATAATAAGTCCTGTTGGAGTACGGCCAATGTTTTTTTCTTTACTGGTATATACATATATAAGAAGTAGGTATTAAGATGAAATTTTAATTTACCTTATATTTAAATGTACATTTTTTAAATATGGCAAGTGATCGCGTTATACAAGATTACTTTTACAAGTTAACGTTAAAAAAAATATTCTATACAGTTGGATTGAGCTTAAAGTGATGATATTCGAAATGTGTGCTTCATACCTACACAATACAACAGTGTATATTATAACAATACGCAGTGACTTAGTGTCTTAAGGGATACCAGTCCATATAGCAAACAATACAACATCAGGAATCACGAAATAATTTTAAGATAATTTTAGAAGAACAAGATCGTATTAAATTTATAAATATCTCAATATTTTATAAATATATTTACACACTTTAATTTCTAATATTTCCTCTTATATTGGTGTCTTATTTAACGCACACTTACTTTAATCGTTTATAAATAAAAAAATAACAGATATCATTAAAAAGACATGGAATGGTTTTTGTACAAAATCAAATACTCTCCGCCGCAAAGAAAATTACAATCACATGTTATGATGTAGTATCATAGTCAGCGATCAACGGATTGCGCGATCGCCCTGTACTAATCTTAAGTCGACTAGCCTGTACATTGTACGATACCGGTCGGCTCGAACCATGGTAGCGCTCCGTTCGGTCGACAAGACGTCGCTTGGACGGCAATGAGCATCCATCGGCTACCTTGACTTGGTACCTTTGAAATACGTCGTTATCGCATAGAAAGTTGCACTACAATGATTCGACCGCCTCGATTCGACGAAAGTCTCACTTTCAAACGTCCCGCGCCCTCTACGTTTCATTGAAAAATAGATCCATCACTACTTAATTTATAATTTACAAATAAGATACTCTTTAAAACCGATTCGAAACATGATAGTCCTCACTGGTCGAACGTACACCGGGCCCGATAAACTAGTCACTAACCGCTCTAGAGCACTACGTTCCATCACATTAGAGTCCGTTCGTAGAAAACCAAGGGAATGAAGATTTATTGCTAGCATTACAAGATCACAAACGATTGAAATAGTTTATAGCTCGCCCTTAACAGTTGAAGGTGTTGGAGTGGTTGCAGGGTCGCGGGTAGTCGTCCGGCGACCGACCGTAGCCTGCCTCGGGGATGATGGAATACTCCGGTTCACTGTAATCCTGCGCGTCCCGCTCGTAGTCCCTGTCCCGAGGGAATCCGATCACGGTCTCCGAATTGCGCATGTAGCCATTCTCCTGCTTTCTAGAGTAACGGGTGTCGAGGTTTCGCTGAAAGTTTTCAGGATGGCAAACAACTCCGTTGCGGTTGTTTTTCTTGTCTTGTAAGGAGCGCAAGGAGCCGTTGTTGAGGTGATGATGGGCGGGTGCGCCGTTATTCAACGTGTGCGGCTGATGCTGGTGCGATCTACCGTCGCCACCGATGTACGTGAATCCATTGGCGGGCATCGTGCCGCCGCCTCCTCCCGAGCGTTGCGGCCGGCGTGTGGAGCCTTGGCCGCCTGACATGAAGAAAACGCTCGGGGAGGCGTAAAGCTCTAGCTACAGTTCCGTTACAGGAATTGGCCTGAGGCCGGCGGTGTGCGGTGGAGGTGCAGGGTACTGCGAGGGGTGAATGCCGCGCACTATGCAATCCTCCTCGGTGGAAATCGGCTTATGGTATTCAAGGTTGCGACCCTTGTTCCACTTGTAATCCTTCAATTTCTCTTGCATACTCTTGCGGTATCTGTACGCAATAAGAACGAGGATTGCTATCACGGCCACACAAGCGACTAAAACAATGCAGATAATAGTCTGCTGCCGTGTGTCGTGGAGCACGCATCCCAAGTCATCAGCATTCAAGTTTTTCAAATATTTATCCTTTAAGTGTTCAGGATTAGCACATTGGACTTGAGTAAAGTTGCTCTTATCGTTAAGTAGCTGTTGAAGCCACAAAAGTTGACAATCACAAAAAATAGGGTTGTCTGTCAAGTCCAACTGCTTTAATTCCTTCCCAACAAAGATTGCTTCACTGAACGTTACAATAGCATTATCTTTTAACGAAACATGTCTGAGTTTTGGTAAGCCCAAAAGCGAAGATTCTTCTATAATAGTCAATTTTTTGTTGTTTGCCAGAGTCACGGTTTCCAAATTCATATTATCTTCAAATGCCCCCTTTTCAACCCTTTCTAATTGTGCGGCTCCGGTTACATCTATGAATTTCAAGTTTTTCAACCCTTTGAAAGAATGACTTTCGAGTACTAAAAAATCATTTTGGCCGATGTATAATTCTTCCAACCGCGTAAGACCCGATAATTGCTGCGTCGGTACTACACTCAGTCTATTACCAAAAAGATTGAGACTTCTCAATCCAGGGAGGCCTCGAAACGCGTTCTCACTAATATTGAAGAGGCCAGCTCCATTCAAATCTAGCACAGCAAGTCTATTAAGACCCGCGAAAGTATCATCAGGTAAAAATGAAAATGCGTTTAAGCCAACATGTAATTCGGCTAAGCTGCCTAAAAGGCTGAATGAAGGAGTTGGCACGGAGCTCAGCTGATTGTCGTCAAGATACAAGATTCTTAAGGCAGACAAACCAGCAAACGCTCGCGATTCTATTCTCGATATTCTATTCTGTCCCAAATTGAGCTCCTCCAGCCTTGGCAGGTTAGCGAACACGCCGTTTGTCAGCTCTTCTAAGAAGTTTCGTTTCAAATTGAGGACAGTCAACGAATTAAGTCCAATAAAGGTGGTGTTTTCCACCGACGATATTTTGTTGTGGTTTAGGTGCAATTCTTGTAGCTTTTTCTGGTAGGAAAAGCTCTTTGTTGGTATATTGACGAGGTGGTTTTGGGATAGATCCAAGTGTTGCAATTCTGCATAAAATTGCATGGAGCTGTCGATAGTTTTGATTTTGTTGTTGCGGATGATGAGTCGTTGTATTGAAGGATTGAGGGCGATAGGCAGAACGTCGAGGCGACTCTCCTCACAGACGACTACGAGCGTGTCATCGTTGCAGCTGCAACCGCTGGGGCAGTTCGCGAGAGCTGATGCCCCGCTTCGCCACGCCAGAAGCTGGAGCGATATCAGCAACACCTGGAAAAACAAAAGAAAAACCGTGAGAAAATAATTTCTATTTTGAATGTTGTAAAATATAGCTCACTTCGCATGTCTCCAGAATTTAAAACATTACATTTGAATCTCTAGAAAGACACCAAGTAAACAATAAATATTATCTAAGCAAACACGCAAGATCGCGTAACAATATAGTTCTAGATAAGATTTTCTCAGAAGTAACCACATTTTTCAGAGCTTAAAAATACAAGAAATATTTTTAGTATGAATGAGCAATATATTAGGTAAATTGACAACCTCTCTTTATAAAACAAAATGGAATCAATGTAAGACGAGCGAGCGAGTAACGGGGGCGCGAGCGAAAAGGAAAATAGAATGATATTGGAATGGGAATTTTGCGCGATTTTAATTTATTAAAATGTGCTCCGCCCGAGTCGCCCGAGGCGGCTTCTTTGCCTCAAAGACTAGCAGTTTTATTACGTGCCCCTTTTCAACAATTAGCAGCGAGATCCGAGACGCCGTGATTCGACGGAGCTCCTCGAACGACTTTAATTTTATTACAACTCAATTAGTCCCTGATAGATGCAACACCAGAGATCTTTGTCTCCACTTCCAACACGAAACTGAAGGTAGTTTGTTGCAAAATAGTTTTATTACCATTCCAAGGGAAGCGGGACTGGATGGAAATTCAATTGGAGAACTAGACGGTATCGGCAAGTTTCGAGAGTTGTAAGTTGTTTTCTGAAAGGCATGACGATTTCGCCTTATTCTTTTGCCTCGCTTGTTATCTTTTATATCATTGACCCTTATACATTACGGATGCGGTTTTCCCGCCATAAACATTTGTTTCTGTGCCATATTCATAATAAAATTTTCTATCATTTCGGACCACATATTTTCATTTTATCTTAAAAATTTATGACTTTAAACATCATATAGCCTGTGTCGTCGTTAAGTTTGATTTAAACGAGAACACATAATGGGTTTGTTCTATATATAGACCAGTATGTTATGTCGAAAAACTCAAATTTGCGAATAAATTGGCGTACCAAATTGCAGTCTAGTTGCAAACTTGTAGACAATAAGAACAAATGCAGTACTACATTTCGACTTGGTTGCTTGTGATTTTCAGGTCTATTTCTGATAGCCACCACCCCTTTAGGTACTGGTCTCATCGATAATGTCATGCGAATTGGTACTGTAAAGTTATGAGTGAATTGAAAAGCTCTGGAATGTATAATCCACAACACTAAATACAACAAGCTTACAAAAACAAACGAAGAAAGTTCTTCCTGGTGTTACACAAAAGAAAAATTCCAAGAATTTTATAAGGAGGTGCAATTTTTGTAATTAAAATTACATAAGCTTCCATAGTAAATGTAAGGGAACTATAATTTAAAGAAGCATTTCTTTGTTCTTGACAGTTTCCGATGCTCCTTTCTTTAACGTTAGGTATGTATCGTGCATCGTTCCCTGCTGGCAACACCGGAACAACGCGAACCGGTCCGCAATTGACATCGGCGCAAATCATAATCAAAACTCGATATGCGAGCCGTTCGCAACAGTGGCAGCGGCGCGCTCGTTTCGCACTGTCCCGGCGAAATTTCCGCTAAAATCCAATAAACGCCGCGGCTACGGACATTCGGATATACAGACGAGTCGCATACACGCTCTGCACCGGGGTACCGCACGAGAGCTCATAAAATCGTACACTTATAAATCACTCATGTACGTTCGTTCGTTCGATTCTGTATTGGGCCGTAGGCTGCACATTTTGATATTTCTTCAAAGCTTTATCATTACCTTTTCTCCCAGGATTCCTAACAGATAAATTAGGCAACATCTATAAGTTTTGTACGTACTAAGTTTTGTTACCTATCCGTGATGAGAAACAAAGGAATATTATATTACGGTTCGCGTCTAAACAACGGTCTCTCGAAAAATGAAGACGGCCTGGAGTTTATTCATCTGCCCTGATCTAATTGTTTGTCTAGTAACAGGACCATGTATTGGCTGTCTTATTTAATTATATACACACCAACCACATTACACACAATTGGAAGTTAAAGTTCTAAGTCTAAGGATAGTTGACAGGTGTGTATGTCAACTGTAGGCGCGAACAACAATCTGTCTTCGATCTATTATGACGAATGCGTGCTTAATTAATTATTACCATACCAGCCATCAAAGTAAAGATGTTACTTGATGTTAGCAGTCGTGTGCTGCTTGCAACCAACTACAATCGATATTAATTCAAAACTCATTAGTGTTCATCGTTATACGGAACCCTGTACTGGTAAGTTGATATCGTACTTAGCTGTGTTGTTTTCATAAATGTTGCATGTTTTTTTTGTTTGACTCGTCATAAGTGCATCGCATATCGGATATGTAAAGTTTGTTAGTCTCGTGATTTTTTAATGGCTTTAACGTGTTTAAAGGTCCGTTTGATTATACGCTGCGAGAACATACTAACTTTGTTCTTACGAGTATGAATAAATGGATTAAATCGAAGCTTAATTGGCTAACGATTTGCTTGTTAATACAGCAATTCAGTGTAATTAGTATGTTTATCCATATGGAATTTTATACAAATGAGTTTTATGCAAAATCTAGTGAACTTTAAGAAAGAAAGAGACAGAAATGCACATCGTGGAAATAGAAACAGAAATATTATAGAAACATTAAAATTAACGCCAATTAACGAAACACGTGATAAACAATAAAACAACAGAAAATAGAATAAAAAACAACAAGCATATCAAAAGCAAAGTTAAATTAGCCAAAAGGAAGAATTAAATGTTTGTAGGTATTACAATTATTCACGAAAATGACGGAATAAGAATAAATAGATATTTATGTATATTATTTTGGTCCCAACAATCAAAACTTGTTAATGATCAGTCAACTATCATAACAAAGCGAATAATTTGCCGCTCGTTTTAAAGCAGACAACATCTACAATGAATTTAGTACGAGAACGCTTAAAAATACCCACAATAGGTGAGCGAAGTAGAGAGATGTCAGGTCGCCGTAGGTATGCAAATTGTATAAAAGCGTGGACGACGGAAAAAGCATGCATCCTTCGATCCCCCACTGATGTATTTAACTCGGTTTCTTTTTTAAGGCAATGTATTTTCGAATTGTTAAAAGTCACGCGCTTGATGGGACGAGAATTCGAGTGTCAAATGTTTATTGAATTATGACATATCTTCCACTGGGGTTGGTGTTACCCTCCTTGTTGCGTTTATTTTCGTATTATCCTGTTTGCCCGACTTAATAATATGACAATCTATCAATATCGGAAGCGTGTGAAGCAAATCGGGTTTATTGGATTATGTCCACCGTTTGTAGAACTTATTAAATGTCAAGACGTTAAATTAATCTTTACCGTCATGTTTGTGTTGATAGGTCTTTTCTTCCTAACAGCAACCCTAAAATAGCCATCAAAATTACATTAGCTACTATCCGTCCAACTATATTATATACCGATTCGGTAACCCAAAATTGGCATATTATTCGGCTGGCCAACTTTGCGCCTCCCTAAGGACAGGCGCTCAGAGTTCGTAGACTGAAATAATTGACTCTTCGGAACTATTGTTTGACAGCTTTGACGCGGGCGAATTGACATGTACACATGTCAAACAATAAACCAAGTATAAGTGGTCATCAGCGCCCACGTTCGCTGGCAACACTAGAGCAGCCATGGACTGTGACTTGTTACTAGTTATAAAGTAGAATTGCTATCACATTTATTATGAAGACCACATTCTGCAGGTACTTCTATCAAGATGATCCCCCCCTCAAATTCGGTATGCGAATTAGTGATGTAACTAACTAAAGTGTTTCTGGTTTCAACAACTGCTCGAAATATTACCAATTCACCAGCTTACAATGGTAACAGTTTTGTACGGTGTTTTGTGAATATATCATCATATGTTTTCAAGCACTCAATTAGCACAAGGTCCGCTTAGCCGCCTCGCTTTAAATTTTCAAAAAAAAAAAACCAAGCTCTTTAAATGCAAATCGGCTAACCTGCAGTACGTAAGCAACATAAATGAAAATATCCACCATTTTCGAAGCAAACCCTTTCGTGGCGAACTGAGGTCCGTTATACAAATTGGCGAGTGAGGGTGGGTCGATTAAAAATGCGAGAGGTACGCGCCGGCGAGACGACTGAATTACAAATGTCGTTCGGACACCAAATTGTGCCATTAGACATACAAAATAACGTTTCGAGTCGCCGGCCGTGACTTTATCTCGTTAAATGTGCTTTATGTTTGTCGCGAGACATTCATATCTACATACGCACATGTATGTATGTGTTAAATATTTGCTATTTGTACGTGGGTTGCGTTATTGCGTTCATAGTTTATAGAGTCTAGCCAGCGAAATATTTATTCAAATCTTGCACGATTACCTTGTGAAACATAAATAATGCATCAAATTTGTACTTTTGTGTAAGTAGTTAATTGATTTGTAAAGCATTTTGGTGGTATACGATCGTTACAGCTCATTATATACTTTAAATAGGACTATATATGTCAGCGTTTGGTGTATTCGTTGGGTGATTCGTTACATATCTAGTAGTGCCGAGGGTTATAGACTTAGTGGGGGGTTTAGTTTACGCCAAAAGGTATAGTGGGATTGGTATGATGGAGTCATTAAGCAGACATTTTCGAATTAGCAGTGTATAGATTATTGTTACGTGCTAAAGCGATAAAATATTAACAAACATTTGACAGAAAAAGTTCAATAATTTTTATCGCGAGATTCTAATTGTTTTAAATTCAAATATAATGCACGTGTTTATATTTAAATCGTATGTGGCAACATCGCTCTTAAACTGGCGAAATATTGGCTGGAATGTTATGAACATAACTTTTTAAAAAATGTAAAAGCCGTATTTCGGAACTAGTCAAAGTTTCGAGTAGTTTTCATATTTATCATACTCTGCCAGTCATACGCACCAGCAAATTACCACCACACCATAAGTATGCACAAGTTTAATAGCGAGCTAATCCATTCAGAAGGCATTCCTCGTATTCAATAAATTCCCAATTCCCGAGTATTTTCGTTATTAATTAAATCGATGAATATTATTTCAGATGAGCGTGTAGAGGGATTGGGAGGTATCTTAACTAATGATCTATTAATTATTCGGGAATCTGCAGATAATTTGCGAGCGTATTATTATTCGACAATTACTTGCCTATAGCGTCTATGTCTAGATTAGACGTCATTTATTCCCTTTATGTGTAACAAATCATCTGGAATTAGGTCTACGCATAACATTCATATTAATGATGTTCTATTTAAAAATTCAAATGAATAAGGACTTTAGGTAGTGCTTGACAAAGTAGCGAGTGTATTTTGTGTGAGTGTATATAAAATTAAAAATTTATACGTATTTGCCAGGTATTTTTGTTGCCATTACAAGACAGCATTACAAGACAACAGCCATTTGTTGCCAGTACAAGATCTACATAGGTTGAACTAAAATCCATCTGAGTCACATATCATTGCAAAAATGTTGTATTCACAAAGACATATACAATAGTTATTTGAAATAATGTACAGTTTTCTAAAACTCGTGGTCATTATCGTAATACATGGGAGGGAGATTGAAGAGGAATAAAATGCAATGTAAAACAGAACGTCTCCACACTTAAAACTTTTCCAGCGGTGAATAAAAATTTATGTTCTTACAACTTGTTTCCGTAAATAGGAAAATATCGTGCGCGAAACGAAAGAACGCGGTATTTTTTTACACTTAAAAAGTAATGTAATGAGAGCACTTCAACTGACATCTGAGTGCTGTTACACAACTCGCGAGAAGTTTTGTCAGCGGAACCGTGGTAAACTTTGAAATATTTGGGTACAACTTGTGATTGTCGCTGTATTTGTATGCATAAGTTTTATTGGGTTAATTATCTCTGTATTTCATTCCTTGCTTTATTATTACAAATAAGCCGCTAAGTTTTACCCCTAAGTTTTAGAACAAAGGATAGTGTAATATTCAAAAGACAACCCTTTTAGGGTCCCACTACTAGGTTTTCTACTGCACTGACGGGGCTCCTGGGGTATACTCCACTTGTACGGTCATATTCACTAATGACCGAAAATTTCTGGTTACAAAGCCAGTGTTAAAAAAAAATTAAAAAACAAGCGTATCTGTTGAAATCCATTCCGAAACACCACTGAATTGTTACGTGCATTTTGTGACTTAAAAGTTTAAATACCAATAGCTATAACGGTGAAGGAAAACTTCGTGAGGTAACCTGCACATTTGGAGTATGTCATAAAATATACAATGTTATTCAGGTGTGTGAAGTTTATCAAAGTGGAACAATAAAAGGGTCAAAATAAACTAAATATCATAATCATATTGTTTTCTTTTATAAACAAACAAGCATTGCAATAGAACACGGTGACTTGAGACTAGAGTATAAAAGACGTGATTTGACAAAAGCGTTTAGAAAGCACGTTTCGTAGTCCACTGCTCGTCCAGTTCGGGTAGCGGGCGCACGCTTCATTTGCCGCCAACAAATGTGCATCAAACTGTGGCATATGCTGATTGCGTACCTGTGCTCATTCATGTATTCAGCAATTGTCGGTAATGCGGTATACTGATTTCTTTGACTTTAACATTTGAGTGTTGTGTGTGATTTAAAAATAACCTCAAGTGTTTATGATATAAAAACAGACAAAAACTTAAAAAGAAACTGGCTGTCTTTCTATTTGTCCGAGTTTTGGAAAGGCTTAACCGACTTTAATGGAACTTTCATCATCATATCAGGCACCTTTATTATTCCATTGGCATGGATCTTTTCTCATAATTACGTCATAGATCACGTTAATTACGAGTAGATACTAGTTTGCACCCGTTTCGCTTCTTTCCATGGTTATAGCGAGTTATATTTAATCTTAACCAATCATTCGACTATCATATACTTCTGTGCAGGTTTCATTTGTTACCTACCGCTTCGTGCGCCGGCCCGCGAATGGACGGATAATTTCGCGTACGAATTTAATTACGCGCGACAAATAGCACGGATGACTGTTTCGCAGCATTGCGAGGCGGTACGTTGTAGCGTTATCAATGTTTCCATCGAGATTTATAGACGCCCGATGGTAATTGGTGATACGTTCGTACAGAGCACTTGAATAGCAGACTCCATGTACGTTACTCGGTATATTACATTCTTATGAAATAGAACTATTAGTACGCATCCTCCGCTGTTCGGTTGCTCCGTTTGCTCTGTTTGTTATATAAAATTAGTTGATTCGCGACCCAACGATAATAAATTGTCTTTTGTAGGGCGAGTCCGTATAGAATATTGATTAATATTGCTCAT
>DWQT01001001.1:0-18706 GCA_018244895.1 Myscelus amystis hages
TATTCCAAATCTTCACTCTTTCTTACCATAAACGTGATTTGAAAATCAGGTTTTGAGGTTGTACCTCGCCTTAAGGATGAATTGTCAACGCAGAAGAATACTATCGTCGTAACTTACTTACTTTACTAGTATATTATATTTTAAGAAGAGCAACAGTTGTTAGTATTTGATACCGTTTTGATCAGAAATACGTTTACTTGTCAATATCAGTATCTAACAGTAGCAACGCATTTGTTGAGAACATTCAATAGAATATTTATCGAAACTCACAAAACAATATCTCGAAATAAACTCGATCTCGTCAAATAAAAATATATCAATATGAAAATATCACAGGAATATTGCGTGTAAAAAACACAAAAGATTTTATTCTTTGATGGCCGGCTGACGTAATATTATTACTGTTCACGTTGCGCCGGATTCTAAGTAAAGCCTCTGTTTTATAGCCAAAGGTTCCTAACGTTTGTAAAAATTTTCATCTATTTATTCTTACATATTTATAGTATCAAAGTTTATTTTATACAGTATCAAGATATATAATAAGGAAACTGTAAGAATATAAATATCTGGCATTCGTTGGTTTCTGCTTACTCTGTTAAGGACCGCGCGTGATGGTATAATTATTTATAGTGTAAAACTAATAAGGGTTGGTTTCTTTGACCAACCATTACTTTATATTTCTATTAACCCTGAGGGATGAAGAGGGTTTATGCCAGATGTCACTACAAAAGTTATCGAAGGGTAAGCAAATAAAAAGTATTTATTGTGCTATTCTATGGATTATTTTATGCTTTCATCAATTTATGAAACATATTTTGCTATCGCTTTTCGTTTAGCGGCAACAATAGAGCCTTAGTAAGGAAGAAACATCTGACTACTGAAAGCTTTTAAATTAATATAATGTTTTGTTTGGAATATTCATACAGGTATTAGGGTTGTCAGGGGTGCATATTTCATACCTTTGATGGGGCTTTGGTAGCTATGATCACAATAATTTTGAGTAAGTAGTATTCGCTGGGAATTTTGAGATTTAGGATATTAAAGTAGGCTTTGGTAAGATGCTTTTAGGCGGGTTCCATATGTTTATATTTATGTAAATTATTAACGATTATACATGTATAATGTCGAGTGAGTCATTATGTATGTACGCCTCATTGGTACTTAAGTATTATCACGCTCAATATAGGGGTAAGCACAAAAGTAAGGAACTAATTTATTATCTATTTTATCCTTTTTCTTTTTTATATAATAGTTAGGTCATAGTAATAAGCTGTATAATTTCGGAATACAAATTACAAAAATAAGTTATTGACTATAAGTTTAGTTTAGTTTGAACTGGTAGTTAGTGATGCGTTGTTATCGGTGAGACTTAAAATTGAACACCCTGTATTTCAATTATCAATCTCACATTTCCAACTAAGAGGTAACAATATAGCACTAATACAGGTCAACATTAGATGCAGTGTTGATGCTTCCATGTGCTAATTTCATTTTGTCGATTCCCTTTCCTTATGCTAGGGTATGCTTTGTTTCCACACTTGTGCACAGTTATATTAAATATGCGCGGCATGTCAGAGCATGTTCGCATGAACACTGGCTTCATTTATGATGCACAATGAAACATGTTGTAGGTAATACGACGTGTGTTGTTTACTGTTATTTACACACACGTCACACGTTAAACCATATTTATTATGTAATGTAGATGCGGGAATACCCGTATTCCTTGAGAGCCTACTTTTTATGTAAACTCTAAAACAAGGCGATTTAGTATACTGAAGAATTATCCTTGACTTTTGATGCAAATTCGAAATGATGTAACTAAAAACCTTGAGAAAGTCACGACTACGATTTTTTTGGTTCTAATTGAGTTTATTTTTGACCGACTTCAAAAAGGAAGAGGTACTCAATTCGTCTGTATTTTTTTTGTTAAATATAAACCTGTTACCGGAATTAGAATTTTTTTAACTATAATTAATCATTTTTTGTCTTCTTTTACACGCTCTTCATTTTTGAACAAATTAGTTTTCATAAACTTCTTTTTTAACAATGCGACTTAAATATTTCATGCTTATTCTCGTAGTTATCGTTTGCTTCATATAGTTATTGGTACACGACGCACTTTCGCGCACAATTAATCTTAACTTAACTTTCAACTCTTGTCCAATCACACGGGACTAATATTAATAATTCATATGAGCAGATTGAAAATTTAATTTATTGCAAAATTCGCCTTTTTCCGAAAGCCAATTAGGGATCAGCGGGCGTTAATAACAACTTCACGCCGATGAGTTTCTCATGAAAATGTCTTGTTAAACTCATTCGCAGTGAGATTCGTTCGCAAAGTTAATTTTTACTAAACAACTTTATAACTGCTGCAACGAGACTTTTTTCTGTTTATTTGTCTGTACACAACGGAAATAGATTAAAATGGCCCCGAGCTGAAAAGGAGCGGAGTTGTGAAGGCACGCAGATTAAAAGCAGTGAAAAAAAAAACCGGATTTTTTTACACGGAACAAAGTACACAATCTCAGCGCAACGCCTTTCACAGCTCATTTCAGGGTTGTCAGAGGTGTCAAAAATATCGGTAGTGCAAAGTCCGACTTTGTGAAATTTTTTAATCACAAAACAACAAACAGAAAGCAAGTGATGCGAATAACAATGTTTTTATATATCTAGCAGCAATAGCACACTATCCATTTGGAGTATCCAGCGATATTCCTTCCTCTGAGGACTAATTTTGACTACCTAGTAACTGCGTATTTCACACTTCATATGCAAACAGCAACGCAAGCCTTGCTGATTACAGTGGAAATATCTGCAGGGATGGCGATATTATAAGCGACGCCTGAGTACGGTATTGTTACTATCTTTGCTTATTAAATAAATTAATAATCGACCGGCCTCTCGGTCTAGCGATAAGACCACAAGACAGCTAAGCCGGAGTTAATGGATTCGATTCGCAACAAGGAAAAACATTTAGGCAATATTCATATATTTTCTGATAGATTTTAGATACGAATACTACATATTATATTTTAACGTAACATTTGAATTTCACGATAAATCCATACTGGGCAGTTTAATAAGATTGCATTATAGTGATCATTATCAATTATTTTCTCATTATCATGAGGAAATGCACACCTAGGAGTATTTTTCTGATTTGTGTGAACTGCGGGTGAAAATCTTTCACTATGAGAGAAGACTGCTGTTCAGTGGTGAAATAATAGGGTTGGAAGATATGAATGAATTAGTTTTTCCTTCCAAAGAAATATTACAAGGTCCGAAAATTGACAGCCCTGATAATACGCCCTATTGTGCGTTTTAGATTTAGTTCATTAGGTATTGTACCGAGGGGACTTTTAATAATCACAGCCCGTAGTCTTATCGTTCGGACTGGCATCTCTCAAAAGCGACGCCACCATAATTAAATAAAGAGTTTTACGAGTTATGAAAGTAAATGCCATAATTCCTGCATT
Source organism: Myscelus amystis hages (assembly GCA_018244895.1). Classification (NCBI taxonomy): domain Eukaryota; kingdom Metazoa; phylum Arthropoda; class Insecta; order Lepidoptera; family Hesperiidae; genus Myscelus; species Myscelus amystis. Next base: position 3,483 of record DWQT01001001.1, read on the forward strand.
TTATTAAGCGTTTTAACTACGAGTAAGTCCAATGCGAATAGTTTGCTATTTAATATTGCTTATTTAAGTCAATTTTTATTACCAATCTAAATCAAACTGTGATCAAATACGTTCCTAGGATTAAGTCTGTCTATCGAAGAGATGAGCAAAAAATTAGGATTCCCACTGTCTAAGGTCCCGATACATCTCTTTGGTGATTTAGATATTACCAATACGCATGGTATAGTTGGCTTAGTATGATACAATGCAACGATAAAAATCAAATCATCGATTTAGAACTTATGCGAATTTAATTGATTACTAGTATTATACATACATAACATTCACGCCAGGTCCTTAATCAAATATCTCTGTCCTTACAAATCTGTCGTGCTTCATCCACATCCATCACTCTCTTCATGCATACACGCCGGTTTCGGAGACTAGCGTATAGTCAGCCAATATGCACTTGGCTAGGGCTAAAATCTTTTGCTCAATGAGAGGAGATTCGTATCGCAGCGACGGCTCAATATAGAAGTTAAAAAAGCATTTAAAATCTGTTTGTAATACAATAAAACTGTATCGGGTTAGGTTTCTTCAAAAGTTGCGATACACGCCACGGATCGAAACGGTCAGATGAAAATGAAAGCACGTGTCGTGGGAATAAGAACGCGCGAAGCTCCCACAACGAGCTAACCCTACGGCGTTACAACACAGACCCGTGACCCTAGGAAGTTTAGCTTATTGCTCCCTTTCGGTTATTTCAAGTTCAATAGAGGATAAGTGCTAAACTCAAGGTTTCGACACAGCCAAATGTTAAAAGAAGAAATAATGTATTCCATCATTTTGATATTCACGCGTGGTTTGTGTATAAAAAAATAATCTTGGCTATTCAAATATGTTGTTGTAGATAAAAGTGCTTCATAAGAGGAATACAATATGGATCAATTTCAATATATATAAATCAATACACTAAGGTAATAACTGCTGGTATAAACCGTTTTAACAAAGTAACAAATATGTTAATTGAGGATGTAGATAAGTTACTAAAACAATTTAAATGGAATTAAGTAAATAAAGTTATCCTTGCACTATTCAAGACTGATGCAAAACTAGATAAAACCGATGAAGCGTATGTAAAAGTTTATTAACAAAATCAATTTGTTTAACATTCTAAATATCAAGGTTCAGAAAGATATCCATAATATTGGACTAAAGCATGATTGAAGGGACGAGAAATGTATTGATGTCATTTTATTCTGAAAAATAATGGATTATTATAAATAAATGAAACAAACAACATTAATAATGGTTACAAACAATCGTATTTTACATATTAACGTTGTTTGTGAATAGCATTTCAAGAATAACTAAAAAAATCATCTAACCTGTAAAATTAAAAGAGTATTCAATCAATGCTACTTATGCAATGTCATCACTGCGAATTCTTATTTTATTTTGAAGGTCATTAGTCAGTTATAAAGTACAGATGAAAGAAATAACCGATTCCGTAAGCAATTCAGCACCATATGGAACATGTTCAAATTGAATTTATGTTCGAAGCATACAGTGAAAAGGGGAGATATAAATTCACGAAAGAAATTAAGCAGAAAAACGCCTTCAGCCAAACTCGCTGAACAAAAAAAAATGGAATAAGAAACGAGCGTACTCGGATCATGGGCAAGGAACTTGTTGGATCACAACTGAGTTACGAGCAAACATATCAATATTACAAAGCCAAAGAGACACATTAATATTATAAAGCCCAAGAAACCGTGTGTTGAAACCGATCAATCTCTAGACTCAGCTGTTAGATTTGGAACAAATCTGTTCACATTTGATAGACCAGTTATGGAAGAAACTTTTAGGATATGTATGAACGGAGCAATTATCAGATTAGGCTAGGATTACTTTTGGTGATTGGGAGATTAACTAAAGGAGCTTACAGCATTTTGAATTAGCAGCAACCAAATTTGAAACTCGTTTCAGTGAATGACTAATAACTGTATAAGATTTATAGTATGTTGTAATTTAATTCAAGCGGCACTCATTTGTTTCATTCCAAAAGTCGTACGTACCTTATCGCTAACACAATCGTAGTGGAGCGCATATTGGAAACGCAATAATTCACGTACAGAATGCGAAACGTCAATATGCTGAAAAATAAGTAACAAACACAAAATCAACTCTAGCCCAAACAAAATAAAATTGATTTCGCAAGAACACAACGAATGTATCCGAAAGTTTCTCCTCGCGGCTTCATATTCAGTATTTGTCTCACACATCCCGCCAGTCACTATGTAAGTACTGGCAATTTAACCTAGTATTTTATTTCCATTCTCTTCTGTTATGCTATTTTTTCTTTATTCGTCGTCCGTATGAACAGCAACCGAGGGTCTCTAGGGTCTATTTTTGCGTGCTGATAACATAGTTGGGTCGGTTCAAAAGGTTCGCACGGAAGTCTTGTTCAAACAATTTCGTAAGAAGTTTGATAAAGGGCTTTGCTAACCCTAAGGGTGCAAACTTATCGAGTCGCGGTAAGGCTCGCAAAGCGACAATAGTTATAAATACGATATTGATATGTCGTTAGACGAAAGGGGATTTAGAAAAGCCATGTAACGCTTCTTAAATATTTGAGAAAGAACAATGTTTCGTTTCTACGGATTGGGCTTTTGTTGTTTTAAGCATTGGAACCTTTTATAGTAATGGAAGAAAAGATCAAAGGAAAAAAAGAACACCATCACCTATCACCGATCCAATTATTGCAAGCAATTATGGGGGAGATAATTGCAGTATCCAGTTTATTCTTGACAATTTTACTACATTTCTCATGAACTATCTCTGACGATAATGATTTTAATTTCCGTTATAAAACCAGAAAAATTCAAATTATGGTGGTGTTAAGATTCATTAATTAAATCTATGACGAAAATAAAAGTGTTCAAAGCTATAATTGCCCTGATTTGGATATTACAACCTGAGCCCCTAATTAGTTGGAACTGATGAGAAACTGCTGTTACAGAGTAATTAGGATTCATGTTTTAAGCTGTTTTGTGAGCCGAAAATTTAAATTGTACTTTGTGATTAATTTCCATGAATCTACAATTCTGACTTTAATGTATTTCAACCTCATAAATCTATCAAACGGGATTCTAAGAAGAAATAGCAAAATTTCACATGAATTCTTTTCTTAAGCTTTCGTTTGAAGTCGGTAACTTATATTTAAACAGCCATGAGGTGATAAACCATTCGTAGTACATTATAAAATCAAACATGCGTGTCGAGATTTGAATCCTAGTGTAGGAGACTGGAATTGGACTCCTCAGCCTATCACTGCTTAAATTCCTTATGCCATAGATCAAATTTCGCATCTTCTATGAACATTTTGCAGAAGAGAACAATCTTGAGATACATACGTGCAAACGTGCGTGAGTAACCGGAGATTTTTTCAGCGATCCTCTAAAATGTCTCGGCGCGTTAGTAACTAAATCCCTCCGTGGCATTCAGACTATTTGGATAAGGTGACGTTTTGTTCGCGGCGTGAATTCTAAATCTACTGGTTGTGAACTTGATATAAGTATCTCCGAAAATGATGGAACGGACTTATTCGATTTATCCGATTTCAAAATTAATGTTTCAGTAATCTTTGTGTTTACAGTTAACTCGAGTCAACATTAGAATAACTATCACATTTGAAGAGAATAAAATATTGCCAGGATATTTAATACAGAGTCGAATTATATTATACTTGAATCTGTTAAGTATTGATTGGACAGAAATCAAATATGGGTAACATATACATATGTAAATTTGAATCCTAGGATTTATTGTTTAGTTTATATTAGTTTCATTAATCTGGTTACTGTTACTATAAATGTGGCATCATACCATACAGTGCCTGGAACGTCACATTAATGACTAGTAGCTATTTTAATTTAAACTCCACTAAACTACGACCACTTTAGTTTTCACAACAGGTAATCTCCTCGAATCAAGGTCTAGCGTAATAAGCCCTCCAGATACGCAATGCGCCCTTTTACCGCGACAATCTATTTCGTCGCCAGGCCGGATATGACCGGCGAATTTGCGGCGTTTCGCATTTTAGCCTCGGTTTGCTAAGCTTTTGGTGTCCCATTATAGATTTAATGGGATACCCAGAGTAGCATCATTAAACCTAATAAGTTTCGTCTATTTAATTTCCGTTATGTTTTATACTAATGAATTACAATTCCATTACATGGCATTCACCTAAGCATGAAATTTCGCTCAAATCGACGGTAGCGTAAGATGGCTCTTGAACCCTTGAATTTTTTAGCGAAAACGTAAAAGGTCAAAATAATGTTATAACCACGTTGATATTTAGCCCATAAAAGTCGAAGAGACCATCAAAAAGATATTTTCAGTTTTATACCTACGCCTGACTCGTATAATTTATAGGGCCAATTCCGTGAACTAGACTAGCCCGATAGCAAAACAAAAAAGGCTTATAAAATATTAGTAGCTGTAGACGAATTTTTGATTTTATTAACTTAAATCGATATATGAACCTTTACCGCTTATGATTCTTAAGCGGTGCACCTTGTAAATGGGCTCATTGTTGGGAACCGTTAATACGGTTCTGTTTTGATAGCATTTGAACCCATATAAAACTCAGTGAACAGATGGAAACGACAGATAGAGTCGCTCCAAGCTGATATTCTCGTCTGAGACGTCCCACGCGCGACGTCTCCGCTGACACTCCGCTCTCATCTAGATATGACGTCTCCTGGGTAAGAGATTACGTGGATGCTGCACTGAATTGTAAGAAGTCTATTTATCGCAGCTGGTGCTTATAAAAGATTTAACTATCCACAACAAGTTTAACCTTACAGCTTATAGTTCTTTACCAATTTGATCCGAATCTTTGGTCGATAATCCAAAAATATTTTTTTATGTAATACCTTTGCTTCGATCTGTTTTACCAGGGTTTCGTATGTTCATTTCGATTTGATTCCAATAAGTACATTGCTTTCGGGATAAAAGTATGACCGTAAATTTACATAGCTGTCTATAAGTTCATCAAGGTATTGTCCCTGTATGATTTAATCCAAATTACGAATTTTTAATACGCACACACTAAAAGTCGGATATCACAAAATGGCATATTGTATATAATATTGTTTCTTTGAATGTTTATTGAACCTTCTTCTGCTATCCGAATATTGTAGGAATTTTGTGCTTTCACTACCATTTCAAAACGACCTCTAGTGCAACATCCGCTTAACATATTCTAAACGTGTCACTTTAGGTTACGAGTTTGTTACACGTGATCATCTTTCGCCGATTGGAAGCTCTGATTATGAAGAATAACAACCTTTCCTCTCTCCTACGTATAATCACGGTAAGAGACGCCATCATTTATCTTGAATGTGATTGTCGTTGTGACGAAGTAACAAAACATTGTTAATTATGGTCAAAGTGGCATCAATTCTCTCTAAATTTACGATGATTATTTTGTTCATCTAATATTCGATTATAGTTCCTTTCCAAAAAGTAATTTTATAGGATCGATAAAAAACACGGGAATGACATAAACAGAATCTTTTCTGTAGCAGGGAAGCATACAAATACACAATTACAATAAAATATTTATAGTTGTACTATGAACTATAATTGTTTCATATCCGTGGTTTTTATTACTCATATTACAACTTTAATTTCTTGTTAATAACGTCGTTTGAACACTAGACGTTCATACAGTACAGATACTTTAAATGTCTTGATAAAATAAACGCACTTAAAGGTAAAAGAATGTACTCACAATATCATTACGAGCGCAACATGAATCCAATTTAATTCACAGCTGGGCCATAACAAGGCTATTTATGTAAAGATATGTACAAAAATCCTGCCGTGCACCCGGGCTCCCGCTGGGTACACTTCTGGGTCCCCTGTTTTTTAAGGTTAAAATATGAACTAATGACACGTAATAATAATCCTCTCAGGACAACAAGACACACTTTGTTTATGAATTGGGTTTTAATTTTAAGTGTGGGACATCGTTTAGTGTAATTTTATGATTTAAGTAGAAGTAGATGCCAGTCTAAGATTACATGTATGCTTTTGGGATAACTTAGCGATTGATAATATTTAATGTGTACAAATTACCACATGCCGCATGTAAGATAGTGATAGTTATCGTGTTTCGAAATAGCAATTGATGTAACATAAATTACGAGTCAAAAATAAAACGGGGAAGGAAAAAATGTTTCTGAAAATCAATATCGACTCTAAGCCGATCTACTTATAAACATATTATTATTATTGATTAAGGAAAATGGAGTTAAAAGTCCTTATGTTTTTATAGGAAGCTTGTACAAAATAAAAACTTCATGCAATATGATTTCCTTGTAATGATTATCATAGTGTGGGTCGTAATGCCCTCCTTTATCGTGTATCTGTCCACACGTGGCCCTAATTAGACATTGGTTAGGAAAAATGATTGGGGTAACCACTAAAACTATTAATACCGATAGAGAAACGTTGAATAATATAATAATATGAATTGTTACTACTTAAACAGTTTCAGTGAGAGCTCCCATTCAGACCTACAACCCCGGAAGCCAGACTACCCACTAAAACCCAACGGTGTGTCTACACTCGCCTTTTGGCCGGGCAACGGGAACGCTCTCGCACTCGTCCGCGGCCTGGCCGGCGTCGCTCGCGCGATGTAACCCCGGAAGCCAAGCCAACCTAACTTAATCATATTTTGAGCCGCAGGTACAAGGATATTATACTACTGTAATGAATCGAAAAAAACGCAGAGAACAACTCAACTTCAATGTTTTCTTAGCGCTGCATTAATATTGTTATCACAGTTGTATTCAAGTTATAAGCAGAAAAAAATAACAAAAATTCTATTGCAGCACAAATGAACCGAAGTCCGCATATTTAGTGGTCGTACGCGGTTAGCAATCGACTCTAATTAGGCGCCACCGCCTAATTACAGACTGTACACACTGAGGTTACTACCGAGTTGCTTGTTTTATTTTCCTGGAAATAACACCGGATACTAGAAATATTAATATTTTCAGCTACGACTCTAATTAGTCAGATAACATTAACGCTTATTATTATATGACAAATTTTAGAAAAGACCTTGGAATATATTTGTACTTTTTTTCTGAAACAAATATCAAAGTAATAAGTTGAGGTTACAATTACAAGTCGCCGTTCCGTTTTGTACTGTTTAGGTAATGAGAATTTTAAGATATAAATACTCCAAACTTAAAAAAAAATACAAAAAAATTCAAACACATTTTCCATATATTCGTTATTCTTTATCACAACCGCTTCACTAAAATTTTTTATGCTACACCAACATTAGCCAGGTCAGCTAGCACATAATATCTTATGTATGTTCTCTATAAATCCATATGTAATACTTATTTAAACACCACTCTGTACTCCGCTCGCGTCTTGTACTCACAACCTAAATCCAGCTGTCAAATAAATCATATCGCTGTCTACGGCAGAACAGCGTATATCTGCCCGTTGACATCTTCCCGTGAGTTAAATTAAGTCGTTCAAGATTTATCGTCGCACCCCGTTACTGGTATATTTAGATCGCTCTGGTTTTACTAGGCACTATTAATTACCTTTTTAACTGTTACTTAACTCATTTTATTTACATTATTTTTTGTACGTGATAAATGTGTCGTAAGTTGAAACTTAAATAAAAATGTATTAAAACATTTGCCCGTAATTGATCAAAAACGAAAACATATGTACATTCCATATTGAAATGGGAACAAAGTATTATAGATTTTACTTTAAAAAAGCTATCACGGAGAAATCAAAAATTTTTGTACTTTTAAGATAGTGAAAGTCTTAAAAAGTGTATGAGATCACTTTGTAACTTAATTGTACTTATATTCTTAATTTTACATATTTCATAGCACTAGTCATACCTACAAAAAAATTGAGTGTAAATTAAAAAATAATACGGAACAAACGATAAAAAAATTGAATTTTGGTATTTCTTTTTTTCATTTCAAGTAAATTCTTATAAAGAAACAAAAATGTTGGCTGACTATAATAAAGAGTCTGATGAATAAATCTCGCCTTAAACCCCTGCATTACGTCGCCTAGCAACAAAGAGAGTGTCTCATTAATAATTTTTACATTCCAGTACACCAAAAACCGATGTCCTCACAAATAAAAAACCACGTTACTCCAACCGGACTGTGTTTTACGGACACCAGCCGCCGATGCGTATCTCTGAATAAATTAGGGAGCGCGGTACAAAGGACATGACGACCATTTAATGCGTGACCAATTGTATGGGACATCACATAGAGTTGTACAAACACCCCTTAAATGTAAAAACAGCCGTTTGCCAATCAATGGAAACAAGTGTTCAAACGCGCAAAAAAAAATTTTTTTTTTTTTCGTTTTTCCTTAGACACTAAAACGAAACATAATAGAAAAGGACGCTACTACTCTGGAATTACCCTTGAAAAATCTTAGAATTATCAATATTCGTAATGATGATGATTCTCAACTGAATAAGCGTTTGACTTAAAATTTCTATAATAAGGCACAAAAAGGCTTGTGAAGCAGAAATCCTTTATGCATCACTACGAATGACATCGAATGTACTAGAGGTAGGACAGAGTGACTCGTCTTTAATTAATTCCTGTCAATATTTTCCTCATCAGTTTCATTGTGATCCTATTATTACTGAGTGGAAGTAAAAGCATATTTTCATACCTATCTAGATCTTATTTTATAAACCAAATGTAATGTTTACGATACTTGCCGTCCTACAATTATTTAACAATTCCATAACAGCTGTATATAAATACAGATAGTATATCATTTAAAATTAAGCCTATATTGACAGCTGATAATAATTTGTTAGTCAGTACCATTAATAAACTCTATGAAAAAGTATTGATTTCACAGCAATAGATAATCGTGGCACGATTTTTTAAATTAAAGTACTCCACGGTACTTTAATGTGACAGGTCTGCTTTAAACTCGCATATGAGGCGCTAATAGCATAAGTTCCCATTCGTTTATTACTTACATAATTACTTTAGGTAACAATAATTATTACACAAGATATTACATATTTAAATACTCGGTATCAGTGCCGAGTACCCAGTGCCGAATATTTGGCTGCAGATTTGCTGTTCTCAAATAAATTTAAACACTTTTTAGCACCAAAAACCTATATAACCATACCGAGTAACACCGCCCGGTTAAAATGAAACCGGATAAAACTCGGTACACGGTTACTCGGTACAACTTCAACTCGGCCCAACTCTAATAAATATTAATGTTAAAATATGATATTAAATAGAATCTGTTCATTTATACTAAGGCAACATTAAAGGTATACATGTTTTGTTAACATATAAAACGACTTTGCGTCGTCCTCTGACAGTCCAGACGCATCACTCCCTCGGGCGTTTCGTGTAATGTTTGAGGTCCAGACTATCGTAATGTAACAACTTGACAGCACACGTTAAGTTTTTAATAGCATTTGTTTGACAAAAGGATGAAAACACAATTATTCCAATGTAAAATTTGTGCTGTTGGTTTATGGATTCTGTTTCGCTGATGCCATGATATACTAATAACGTTGAACTTCCTAAATAATTCGAATGCGCGCTTGGATTTTGTAAATGTAATATCCAATTTAATTATAAACATAATAATAAGATTCCGTGCGGGTGTATTATCCGCTTGCTCATTTAAAATATAATTACAACCGAATATGAACGATAATGTGGTGAATTGGTGTCGACATTTAGCGGTTTCGTTGTTGCTTGTAAAATAATCTTATGTTGTATTAATGTATGTTTCAAACGATTTTATTTACCATAATAATTATAAATTTGGTTCACTGTTTTCAATTTACTTTCAATGCATTCCGACTAACGGGTGTTCACTAACCAGTGTTTCAGCAGTGTGGCGGTCCCACGCCCAGCCGTGGGCTACAAGGTTACAAATTTCACGCGCAAAAACGCTAATTATGTTTACAGGGTGGTTTACAAATTGCTTTATTTGAATAGTACGTTTCAAACCCACAACAACTAAACTAATAAGGTATTCACAAAAACACCAACTCTCTAAGACAACGAAACTCAATTAATCAGATGAATATTTCGAAAGCACCGATATTCTAATAGTTATGGCTGAGTTATTAGAATTTCAACGAGGTCACGTAGTGGCTGGAAGAATTATAATTTTATTGCTCGGTATAATTCACGGGAAATTACATTTCGGTCCCATGACGCACAGGGACTCGCTAACTTTGTTTTCGGAAATTTTAGCGGAAATAGTTAATGCGTGGAGATGACGTACATACGTACTGTTCAGCACTTTAGCGGTGTAGCGCTAACGGTGGCTAAACAGTTTTTTTATTTTTATTTTAACACAACACAGTCATAAATATTACTAATATGTGAGAAAATAACCACTTGACTAATTCAATATAAGGCAATATACTACTTACCTAAAAACTAGCGTGCACCTCACACAAATGTTTGTGGGCCGGGAATCGAACCCACGATCTCCAATTTAACAATCAGGGTATTTAATCACCACACCAAGTGCCTAACAGGCAAGTGTAGAATTTTCACAAACTCTCGTACTTACTAATATACTTCAATTCCCTGCAGTAGAGTGACTTGATTTTAAACAAAATTAATGTCTAACATGTTACACGTCGTGATTCCATTGAGTTCTAAATACGTAATGGAAGTTGAGTAAATAAAATCTCCTAGCATTCCATCTAGTAGGAACGTATTAGGATGGAGTCGTCTCGACGAGGTGTCGCGGCACTTAATATCAGTATGATAAAATTGAATTACGCCACCAGTACTTAGGTAGGGGTAGCATAAAAAGTCACTGGAATATTAGTTGAGATTCCATGTATGTAGGTATTTCGATATGTAGGTTGTGCTTACAGAAGAAGAAGAGAAGAGAAAGAAAAAAAAATACAAAATGAATGAAAAAATGTGGGACAAAAATCATTGGGTGTTGAATGTACTGAATCATTTAATATGACTGACTGCAACCTTTTACCACCGAACCGAGGGCTAGTAAATAAATATTATTACACAGATTGCTAAAACTAGGTTTAATGTAGCTTCCAAGTTGCGATTTTTAGAACTGATTCGCTGACGCTACCATCAGCTAACGCTCTTTCAATTCCACGAGTATCCAGCAGTCTTTTAAATTAACTTTATAGACTGATTTATCTGGATGCCAAGGTCCTCCCAATAGTGCATCCACCCGCTCTTACCCTCATTATTGAAAAGGATGTTACTACCTCACTCGATTGATTCAGATTCCCTCGGAGTACTTAGGATTGATTGAAAGATTTAGGTGATGTTTCTTTGTTTTTGACTAACCCCCGGGTACCCAGACTCGACGAAATCAACGCAAGTTACAGACGTCTGCATGCAATGATTCAAATGGTTAAATTCAGATTCAAAAAGTTTTTTTATGTATTTTTTTGTATAACATTATATATACGTACAAATAGTATTTTTTATATAAGAGTACTATATAATACTGTTGGTGTCAATTAATAAAGAAATGTTTACATTGGTTTTCAGTACACCTACATACGTTTGCAGAAGTGTACATAATGTTTACATACTTTTATTTGGCATTTCAATAAATTTAAAACACGACCGCCTTTCTAATTACGAGGAACTTTGTGAGATGTAAAATTAAATTGCAATTATAACTCATTGGAACGTTTAATGGTCATTCTTTGTGAGCTCCCTTTGTTCTTTTGGCTATAATATAATAGTATTCGATGTAAAATATAAAAAAAAAAACATAAAAGCGGCAATGGACTGTCTGTTTCTTCCTTTTCTTGTTTTAAGACGACCATTTCATTTAATTGCTGGGTCTCCCCGACCCCTGTGCTGCGAGGGTTAGGTTTTATTTTTACAAGTATGCATTTTCGTTCCGCTCAACTGAGGCTGTGTAATTGTCAAATGACTAGATTTTACATTTACATGAATATTTAACGTTAAAAGTTAATAACCCTATTTGGTATTAGCAGTAGCATCTACTTTCGTATGATAACTATTGAGGGTTGTCCTAATACGTGAAGCCTCCAATATAAACCCTCACAAATTATTTTTACAGCATTAGGTAAATTTTTAGCAGTAATCATTATTATTGAGACCCAAATTGTGTGTCCCAAATTACGCAATTAAATTCCTGTGTTATGATAATTGTATAACTAATGAATATATCTTTATAAACATACAATATGCATTTATAGCATAGACAGAATAAACAAATGTGCTTACTAAACAAATGTTTGTTCTGGGTAAGAATCGAACCCACAACCTCCAGTTTTGCAGTCAGGGTCTCTAACCACACTTCTAGGCGGCCAGTCAATAGTCAATAGTACATTGCAGTTTATATAAAAGCAGTCGGGAAACATTCTCTCCTTTCATGCGTTCGTTTTATTGCATGCTCTTCAAGTGAGCGCTCGCCACACAGCAACAAGAAGTATGCGGGCGATAATTAAATAAATTAAAGTGACCCCAACGACGTGTGCTATCGTTTTCTTCTTTCAAGACGTCTATTTCATTTAATTGCTGGGTCTCTTTGACCCTTACCGCGATGGGAGGGTTAGAATTTTGTTTTATTAGACATTTTCGATTTACGTTCTGCTAATGTATTAGTAAATATCGACTCAAAATAGGTGAAAAATCAAACATTATAGAAAGTCTCTCCAAAAATTTGGTCGAAATATTTTCAGACTGGAGATGCAACTAAAATGTTATGTTTCAGATTAAGAATTGACATCTATAGATTGTAAGGAACATCTTAAATTAGGGACATTATATTCCTTGAATATCACACACTTTTTAGACAGGCGACTACTTATAAAATCGCATTTCCTTCGAATTGGCTTCACCGAACCGATGAACGGCAGGTGTGTATTGAATCGATCGAAACGCATCGGGAATTATCGAGCGATCCATCTGTGACGGTGATTACCTCATTATTTACAAAATTCACCATCATTACACGCTGTGATTTAAGCTCCGTTCACACTGAGTACAATTCTTAATTCGCTTCAAGAGCGTTTTAATTTTGGAAGACCATTGCTAGAACAAAACGGTGTCTACCATTCAATCTTTGTGACATATACATACCTATACATAAAGGCGATTACATAAAATATATAACAATACCTGTACTAAAATCTTCATAAAATATCAGGTATTCTAACGTTAAATCGGTGCAAGAAATAACCGTAATCCCAATATTGTGTAATTGGAACACACATTAAAACACAAAATTTGGTATGAATAATATAATTAATGCCCATAATTTTAATTACATGAGAGATTATACTCAATTATATTCGACTGCAACCTTTTTTATTGAATATGAGGGGGGTTTCCCCCCACCCCTTCTCTTAGGATAAACTAAAAAGTATCCATTCAATTATATCGCCATATCACATAACTAGCTGTCCCCGCAAACGTTGCTTTCCTATATAAATTATTTTTCCGTTGTCGCAATATTTTTTATCGCTGCTCCTCTCCTATTCATCTCATCTCATCTCATTCCTATTCATCAGCGTGATGTGCGATGTGATGCGAGCCTATAGCCTTCCTCGATAAATGAGCTATCTAACACTGAAATAATTTATCAAATCGGACCAATATTTCCTGAGATTAGCGCGTTCAAACAATCAAACAACCAAATAATCAAACAAACTTTCAGCTTTATATTATTAGTATAGATAGTGTATTGATTCGGTACTTCGGTGTAGGCAGCGCGTTACGCGGACACAAAAACGGCATAATTTGCGGTTTTAAATCATTCCGTACCAATCGAGGCATCTGCTCCGGTCGTTCGACGGCTTCGTCGGTTATTAAGCGAGTGGCCGGCGGAAAATTGCTGGCCAATTGGTCACGTGAACGCGTTTAGTCAGCAATCCGATACTTAGAACTTCAACAATTGGTTACCATAGCAACAGCGAGTTGAATTGGAGGCTTCCAACAACAACAAAAAAGTCATGAGCAATTTTGTACGTACAAATTTCAGGTGTTTATAAAATATAGAAGCTGTATCAGCTAAGTGGTTTAAATTCGAGTCTCCCACTGGTCTAAATTTATAAAGTTCCTTCTCATACAAAAGACTATTACCAAATTTTTCATAACAACCGGCACGGCGTAGCCGTAAAACTTAACAGACGGACTTTCCCATTCTACTTGCTTGATTATTCTAAGACTATTTAACAACTCTTTAATTTCTCTATTATTTTATTTCTGTTCCCAGTGGAGATAGGATTTACGATCATTTATATTATCTGTAGAGATAACTTTATATTATCTGTATATACGTCTTGCATATGTGTGTATATATATAGCAATGCGAATGAAGCAAGTAATGATTAATAATTAAGTTTTAATTTATAAAAAAAGCAACCAATATGAATGTGCCTTACCATTTTAAATCGCTTAGCAAAAATAACAGTTCCCACGGCAAATGCAACGCCCATTAATTCATTAAAACAAAATCACGATTGGCAGAATTATTTAAAGTCACAGACGGTCAAACGCTGTATTTTTTATATATCGATATACGATGACTGTGTCCGTGTTTTAAAAGCCTAATTGAAAAGCCTAACAATTTCGCAATGCCGCTGTATATTAAAATGCTTATGAACAAAATTTTGCATCAAGAACCCTAGAACTACTTGTTTTTAATTCCACAATGCTTTTAAATACCCTTAACATTAGTAAATTCAGTTAAAGATAGGTGTTGATTTAAATATTGCTTAGTTACGACGCATTACTAACTCAATAGGACTGTTAGTAACATCAACTTAGTTACTTTTTTAGTTAATAACATTTCTATTTTTTATTCTTTTGTTTAATCAAAGAAGTGGTTGTCTAATTACACCTAATCGAAATTCAAATATAGAATACTAAGAATCTTACCTATTACTTGTAAGCAATTATACGTAAGTACAATTTTCGACTGAACAATTCTTAGAATACAACTATCATGGAACAAAGGATAATCATCTTTGCCAATTACGTAATTATAGAAATACATTTCTAACTTAGCTTCATACTCGGGAAAGTAACATGCTTTCACGTAAGATATACGCTCATATACGTAAGACATACCATAGGTCAAGTTCATTTTTTTGACTGGCCTCGTGGTCGAGCGGTTAGAGACCCTGACTGTGAAACCGGAGG
>DWQT01001002.1:0-18684 GCA_018244895.1 Myscelus amystis hages
AAGGGTGTGGTAAGGGAGACATACTTTTTCGAGGCATTCCAACTTAGTCCTCAGGGGTAGAAGCGCATCTGTGGTCGGCCTGAGATAGGAATCTAATCTTATCTGGGGTCGATTACAAACGTCCATGGGCAGCAGTAGCCACTTACCATCAGGTGGACTGCATGCTCGTCTTCTACTTCCATATTATTAAAAAAAAAAAAAACCGTTTGAGATTAACAGGTGAAATTTTCATTGAATTATTTTCATTTGGGCCCAAATCGATCCCCGAAGTACCGGCAGAAAACTCGGTGGGGGCAGATTCGACTTCCTTATCCGGCGATGCCCTTTGCCGGCATCTTGTATCGATTGTTAGGTAACAAAAAAACACTAAGACGCCACAGTCCAAAATATATATAAATGAATGTATCCAAAATATAGAGGGGAAGCTTCAGAACCTTTACGTCTGGGGTCTGACACGCCGAGGCCGTACTAGGGCTTGTATTTCATTATTTACACTCATAATGCGCATTATTTTTATTTATATATTTTCTCTTAATTCTACCCACAACGTTGTACAAATACATACATAAAGTCATTAAACACAAAGAAAATATTGTTCAATATAAATTTTATAACAAAACAAATAATTAAATACATTTGAAAGACAAATGTCACAACTTTTCCTTGTAATAAAGCCCTTTCAAAAAGTTTTTGTACGGTTCCTTACCATACGTATCTGTAATTAGTAGGTAGAATTGTATAACATATAGACATTCCAATATTTATTTGTAAATTCAAGCATGTTAAGCCGCTGCTCACTTTGCTTGAAAAGTTCGAACATATGCACATAATTTACTAATTAAAATATGTTAATCAATTCGAATATTACAATGAATAAACATTTAGCTATATTGTACATTTCGCAAATTGTTACAAGTAATTTGCATATACAATACGAATAAATTAAATCTATTTGATATCTGTTGGCAACATGAATGACGCGCGCCGTACAGATGACGCGGCCGCAACAACAAACAGAACGATGGCTAATCTAAAGATAAAACTCGTTTACGAACGAACGAGTGACGAAACAGTAGCATAAAGCTCATGCGAAATGACTTAGTGACGTGTCTGTATTCGCGAGGTAATATATTTACGTACACGGACGGATTACACAATGTTTTCTTCGCGAAATCCTTTATTCGGTCGCATTAGGTTCGCAAATTACCTCAATTTCCTCATCGCGGTAACCGTTGAAATTTTACGAGGAAACGTTCATAACCTCACGAAATGTGTCTAAAAGTTTTCACGCACTAATTTACGTCGACCGATGGTGGAGGAGATCTGTTCGGCGATCGGTTGGGCGATTAGTCGGCGGGGTTGTCACGTGATGAGTCACGGCTCCGACTTATTCCGGATATTGAAGCACGTAATCCCAATACAGTGTGTCTCCACTCGCAATTTATCGGACGATGGATGGCCCGACCATTATTTTCACCCCTTAACCTTCCCACTTATTAATATCTACATAATTTATTGTAAATTGCATTTTGAAGTGTTGCTCCGTGCGTGAATAAACGGTTGGGGATTGCAGATTAAAAAATCTTACGATGTGACTCTAGTTAAAGTGTATGCTCGCTTGAATGATGTGAAATAGAATGAGATGAAAGGTGTGAAATGCTGATGGATCAGCTTGTGGAGCATTGCTGCTTCAGTTATTATCACAGTCTAGCGACATTTGCGTAGTTCCGGCTAGGAATATTTAATAGGCGATTTGTTTGTCTTAATAATGGCAGTAAAACAGTAAAATTGGCGGTCTCAAAAAAATAATTTAACGGATATTTTGAGAATACAAATTATAATGAAGAACTCGGCGGCTGACAGGCAAGTGAATAGATTTGAACTCAGATACATATTAAATGAAGAACATTACGCGCTAGCACCGCAAGACCATTGCCAACTATTTTTATCCCGTGAGTATAATCAAACCTTGTTACAACACGAGTCGTTCCAATGTAATCCTCAGATGTAGAATTACTTTAGTCCTCGAACAGATTAGATACAGACGCACGTTTATGATTTGTAATGTAGGTACTTTTCACATCAATTACCGCCCGTCAATCTGTTACTTTTTACCGCACAATTACTTGAAGCTCGCCTGAATCACGCAATCTTATACTTATGTTTACGTTTAATTTATCAATATTACACATATGTATATTTGTTTGATTTTCACTGCTCCATTAACTTGACTTTACCACAAAACTGGAGGACGGGCCTCCTTGTGTCAGTGCTAGATAAATATAAATCGTTTGTGCTCTACAGCTGCGTTCGGTTTTATAAACATTATGGTGTATTGTAATATAGATACATGTACAATGTAGTTTTCTCTAAAATATTTTCATTTCATAAGCATTTTCTTGGCAAGTGTACCAAATCTTCAAACGCATTTACACCATCAAGTGAGATCGTATCCACGCGGTGAGCAATGATGTAATAAGACATTATTCCCGCGGCATTATAAACTCGTACTTTAACTGCAAACCGTAAAAATACTCTTTGGACGTTGATTTGTGGCACCCGGTATTCGTTTGTTACTAGAAATACATTAAAAGATGACTATGACAAAATATGGTTGGATTTCTTAAACGTTTGCAAACTTTACTTAATATAGCGCTCCGTTCGAACAAACTGCCCATAATCGCGTATTGTTCGCTACTATTTAAAGTTTTAAACGCACAAAAGATTGCTGCTGCGAGTTAGCAAATTAAAATTTAATGTCCTTACCCAAATTTCCTGAAAGGAAACTTAAGACAAGCCTTTTCTAACTTTTGACAAATGGCGTAATAATTTTGGGTAATAAGCGGATTATGAGCGCGGTATTAAATCGATATAGAAGAAGTGCAAATGGTCATTAGGTCCTAAATTTCCTTAGAAACAAGAATTTGTGGTTAAATTAAAAATATGTTTTATGCAAAAAGTTTTCTTATATCGAACCCGGAAAGTGGTAATCCATTTAAGAGTTACGAGCAATCATTATATCATGTACATCTACTTTAGAATACAGGACAATATGAAGGAAAGATTTAATTTAGTCGTTCATAAATAATTATGGAAATCATTAAACAATTGTACCATTTACGGCGGCTCTAAGCAACATTTTCTAGGCGACATCTTAAACAGGAAAGTAGTCTTGCAATTTTATAATCTTCTATTGCTTATTCTGCTTTTTACATTTAAATATCATGTACGTGTCTCTAATTGAATTGCTACAATGATCTTCATAACTAAATTCCGTGCAGTATGTAAGTAAATAATAATAATGTCTAGTAGGTAATTAATTAAAGACGTCGGAGTCGGATTTTATAAGAAAATGCTAATGACATCACTCGACCACCGGAAGCTTACAAAAACCGCCGAGAATGTAGACACGCGTTGATTTACCGACGCTCACCGCGGTGTTATTGTGTTTGGGATTTTAAAATAAATCCCGCATCTATGGCCGCGAGTAGCGCTTGATTTATACGATAGCTTTCGTCGAGTGAAACTTACCAGGCCGCCTATCGGTTTTAAAAGTAGCTCTAACAGTGTACCTTGCGTTTTGGGACTAAATTTTCATGTCATTGACCGTCAGTAATCCGCGCTTTTCGTCGGGAAGGTATTCGATATTTAAATTGCGATTCGGTCCGACCTTTTCCATTTAAACACGTCGGCTTTGAAAATTGAGAATACATGCAACAGAAAAACATAACTCTATCAGTAAGACAGAAAATAATAAACATGCTATTATATAGTAACCATCGAAGCAAAAGTGGTCCCAGCCTGTTTTAATACTTAAGAATCAAAGGATTTTTAAAACGATTGCGTGTATGCATAATATGCGTGTACGTTTCTGAGATATTTCTCTCTCAGAGATATCGTTAGGAGACGCTGAAAATCTAACAGTAGAGCTACTCGTATATCTCACCATAACGGTTATCACCAAGTTTTTATAATTCAACTGTTGGTTACTGGGTTCCTCTCAGTATGAGAAGGGTTGATGTCACCAGCATATTTGAAAACTTCATGCCTTGGAGAACAATTTAAAGAAATTTGAAGTGTATAGGTTCAACTTTGCCTAAGTTAGAGACGAGTGCTAAGGAACGCAGACCCTTAGAGTCTGAGGTCAAAATCACAGGCGACGCGCACACAAAGTCACAAAGCAACGCTTTATATACGACAATTTTAAAATTAAGATTCAAATAAAGTGAAGAGTAAATCTGTGGAAATTTTTTACTCTATCTATGTTGTTACGTCGTTAATTTATTGAGATGGCTAACGCGAAGTGAAGCTTCCCAGGCGTTACTGCATAAGTGTTGTAAAAACCTAGCATATACATATTATTTAGTTATAACAATTCTATTAATAACGGAACGAATCTAAATTATTATGTATGTACACATATTTTTTTACGACAAGATGTTTCGGTTTTGATATCACTATCTTTGTAGCGGAGGGATATTTATTTTTTATTGTTGAACCTAAAGCTAGGTTAGAAAGGGCGGATTTAATTCGTAGCGGCATTCTTAAGTAGTGAATTCAAGCTGGCGATAATAATACGAGTATATAGTAGGCACAACAAAGGCAACAGCATGTTAATATATCCATTTAGCATTTAAATCAATATAGTGGATAACAGCATTCAATACTTTCTGCCTTTCATTTGCTAAGGTTTTATAACATAGGATGGAGATTATAATTAAATCAGATTTGCGCCCTCTATAATACCCAGTTTCAATTTATTTGTTCTCGTTACCTACGCTCTATTCGTTGTGCGTCAATCATTTAAGTTTACACACATGAAACACGGCCGAACTCATTTAGCCGTAGCTACAATCCAAAAATATTTATTGTTAATTACGTAAAAGATTCAGTGAAGCGTGGCATTGCGTTAACCAAGTCACTTACCTACATTTACGGACTTGCACAAGATACTTCGCATTGTATTATATTGTAACGTTATTGTACCTCACGTTTGATGCGCAATAAAGAAATCTAGTATTATTATTATTTCAATATTTTTATTGTTAACACAGTTGTTACATATTGTGTCTACTGAGCTTAAGGCGATATTGTACTGTACTGACTAAATGTGTATTGGCAGACTTCAGATATCAGTGAATATTGTAGATAAGTGTGAGGTGTGCAGGTTTCCTCGCGATATTTGTCTAGACCACTAGAGAGATTGATGTTTAAAATTCAATTGACAATATGTACTTTACTCTGCAAAGTCTAGAGAAGCGTGTCAATATTTCAATTCAGACCCAGCGTAGAGAAACTGAAATCCATATCACTAGGCTTATTACTAGGCATATTACTATTGCTTTATACTGTTATATTTATTAGTGTATAGTAAATATTGCGAATTCATTTACATAGAATGATAATGCTATTCGTATGCATTTAGTGATAATTCTAGCAAACTGCGGTTCTCGACCGCTTTTTATATTGCATCATTGTATTGTTTTAGTTCATCAGTCATTATATGTCCTTTGCATGCATGGCGCATGCGGGCCCGTTGCATAATGCAACTAATGGCGCGACCCGATGCCCTTCCGCCGCCTGTTCTGAATTAATGAGCCTATTCCGTGGCATAGGAAATATGAAACTAGTTGTGCAAATTTATATAAAACACATTTAAGATGACACGCGAGTCCGTCTTTTTCTGATACTTTGCATGAAAATTGTTAAAAGTTGCAACGATTTGATTAAATAATTGAGTAAATCCGAGTACTTTAGTTGATATACATCGTTCGCGTTTAGGAAAGTTTTAATCATTAAAATAGATGAATTAAAGCAGAGAACAAAGCATTAACTTGTAGCTCTATTTAGTTGTTTGAGTTCCTAATTAAACACAAAAAGATTCTACACCTTTCCTCGCTTCGCCCCACGAGCTGGAGAGTAAAGTTCCATCCACATCAACTGAATATGTAGCGGTCCCCACAGTTCGGGTCGCACGTTCGTTTCTGCTGCGTAAGTGTAAAATGAAGTTTATAACTATTGCTGAAAGCGCTATGACATCGAATTACACAAAAGTGTAGTCGGGTGTTGCAAATGTCCACAGACGACGGTGACCACTTAGCATCAAGTGACTGTTTGGAAGGCTAAGTTTGTAAATAATAATAATAATAATGAAACTTCTTATATAAACTTGTTACTTTTTTTGGGCACGACAAAACATAGCCATTTTGTTAACTATGTTTACAACAAATTTAATATTTACTATGGTAGTATGTGATTAGAATTAGACAAATAGTAAAACGTTTGTATCGTATGAATACAAAAGGGCGATATTAAGAAGTGGCTTCAAAGAGAATTTCGTAACTTATTAGAAACGTAAAATATTAATTATATTATTAAAGTACACAATAGGCTCGCTGCGAACATTATTTTACTATGGCCATTACAAGTGGGGGTTTCTAGTGTGTCCATAATACGACATATTGACTTGCGTCCGAACCATGTACAGTCCACTAAATTGGCTTCTATTAAAATTTGATTTTGTTTTCAATGGATTTATAGAGAGTGTTGATTAGACTCTGTACCAGAGTTCGAAACAGCAATGATTACGTTGCTAAATTGCGTTATACATACCATGTATACTCTCTTATAGCAAGGTACACAGTATGCATACTCGTTAAGAGCATATTGCATATTCCTGCTGATAATGGTACCTATAAATTTCACTAAATTCATTTTTGGCCCTTAGTATTACATTTTTTAATAAAGAATCTTCCTTGGATGTAATGGCCTCAGTTCATAGAATTGTATATCACAGTTTTAAAACCTAAAAATAAATAGATTATCGTCAAAATGTGAACGTGCCTCGTGAAGTACCCACAACATAAAGTCCACTTATAATAAATTAGTCTTACGTTGAAATTGATATTCCAAGTTCAAAATTTTCTCGTCGCGTAACTGTTTAAGACCATCTGAAGGTTTTAAACAAACGCAAATTTTGGGGTTACGTATACTAATGATTATACATACAGAGAGACGGTAAATTATACACGTGATGAATCCATTTGCGCCTTGCTCATATATCCGTTTCCGTATAAAATTAATTGAGCCGTGACGTACGGAAGGATGCATGACGGTAACAACTCATGTAAATTGCTCCTATCTTCTCGAGCTAAATCCGAGTAAGTTGAGACGGACAGAACGTGTTTTATTTTGGCATGTAATGTTAATCTAAACGTAAATTGTCAATAAAAGAAAGCAATAGTGTTATGCATTTGTCAGAAATAATGCAAATTATTCATTACATGGAAAAAGAGTTACCTATGAATAAAGAAGTATATTGTTTAACCTAACCTTACCTTACCTCACATCCTCAAACAGACCGAGTTGTCATTTGCTTATTTTATGTTTTTATTAACACCAACAGCTAATCAATTAATCTAATCAATTACGTTCGTAACACTATTTATGCATAAATCTACATCTATACCTACACTAAACGTATTCAAAGCAGTTTTATATTTGGTTAAAAACGCTAAATCTATTGGAAAACACAAAGCGCAAAAGTTACTTAACGAACTCGTAATAGAGAACGATTTTTGTGTTTGTGTTTTCCTTTGAATGCCTCCTAATCTAATTAACCTTAGACACGAGTCCAAATGTGTTAACGGGAGCGTCCCGAAAGCTGGAATGGAGTCGTTACGCACGCCAATCTGGCGTTTGCTCCCCAAAATATAAAATCTGTATTCCCGTGCGGGCTGGATTTCATTAGCATTCATTGTGCGCGCGCGGCCGCGCTCTCCCGAATAAAGCATCTGTTAAATGTCTCGTGCTAGCTAAAACTTGTCCGTAATTATCTGTTAACATTGCCAAGTTTGACCCCGCGAAAATCTTGCCAAAATCGAGCATTCGCAAACTCCGGGCCGGCCTCTCCGCGGGCGTTTTACTTCCCTAATAATCAGGCTCATGGAGATTTTTAATGAAAAAGATTGTTCGCCGTTATTTAGAAAGTTGGTAAAAGGGATCCGACGGAAGTTTGTTTTGATTTAGTACTGTGCTCCAAACGTTGATTGTATCCTTTTCAGTGGCTTTGTATTGAATTAAAACTAATTAAAAATTTTCAGGTCGATAGGCTCGTTGCCCTTCAATTGTCACAGGTGGCTTCGTTCTTAACACACGCAATTTTGTACTCGTACATACATTATTTTAATGAAATCTTTGCTACTCATTCTTCTTGCATGATAAAGCCGTTTCTTAAAAAGAGCGCAACTTAAAAGTTTACTCAATATCCTCTTTTTAATAGGACACACATAAAGTAATAATAAGCAGGCAAAAATAAAAATATACCCCTCTTTCACGTCACGGGAAAATGAAACCCGAACGCCAAAGGGGACAAAAGATTAATTGAAAATCGATACCGGAACATACCTTTGCGAATCTATCAAATACATTCAGTTTGCTTTGAAACGATAACGTCGCCGGTCCGAATTACACTGCCACTCGTGATTAATATACACTTATGACATCACTGACTGCGCCGGAATGCTGACTCGGGAAATCCATCTATTTTTAATGCCATGGCTTTTATTTATTTTCATATTTCTTTTCCCGCCCTTCTTCCCATAATTAGCGAAACGTGTAATCGTAATGTTTATATTCAACATACATATGTACTGATTTTTTGCTGTCACTGTACTAACAATGGTCTATTACATATTATGTATTTACAGTGTCTTTCTATCTTCTATCTATTGATCTTGAATATGATCATGTTCATTCCATTCATGGCGTATACATTATATACGTCTTGTCACTATATTATTCTTGCAGTATATTTTATAGATATACATTACAACTTCGAATGTTAAACCGAACATTAGTTTGCAAACTGTAGCTTGTAATTTCACTACAATACACACCATTACACATGATACTAAATGTAGAGTACCGTAGAGAAACGGGAACTTAAATGCATTTGTTAATTAAATTCGCTTTATAAATACGATTAAGCTCGTCTAATTAGCGAGTAAGTAGCTTACGGCAACTAGGTGGCTTGTGTTGATGTCGTGTTAGGGAACTCTTATGTAAACTCGTCACCGAGTTACGAAGATCAACTCAACATTTGTTCCACCGTAGACTTTTCATTCAATGTCGTATAAATCAGCCAAGATATTTAAATGGTTACAATTGCAATGATAACATCGTAATATTTATATCGTGTACTATTAAACATCATGTGCCTAATAAAAAAGAGGTAAATCACATAACTCGCGTATTGCTCGTATTTTGCATTGTATTGTTAACCAAACACATTTTCAGTAACAATAGGGAATTTCGTAGAAATAGAAAGGATGAAACAATAAACATCAATTAGTTGAATGTTCCGCTTTTAACAAATTGGTAACCATTAGCCTTCCGGTTTATTTGTAAACCATTAGCGAGCTCCAATCAGTTACCGGTACAGATTTCTAGGTTATGGTATTAATTTTATACTTAATAAAATATAATCCAAGCTCTAGCGATTTATCGTCAATTTCATCAGGGGCTATCAAAATTCGTACTTTAAATTATTTTACCAATAAAGAATTCAAATATGACAATGATTTTCACCAGAGTCCACATATATGAAACAAATGACGTCTCAATATTGTTTGGTAAAGTTCATTTGGCGATTTCATTATTATTCTTATTAGCGAGCTACCAAGTCGGCCGATCAATTCAAACTTCTACAAGATTATGAATCATTCAGACGACTGCTATAAAAATTAGCAAACCACAAGCATCTTCAGATTGGTGCATAAACAGAAATGTTCGCATTCTTGTACTATAGCTGCAGTAGGGTGATACAATTAAACTGCTATACTATATAACCTAATTCCAATTGAGGCATAAGTCCGGAGTAATTTATTATATAACAAATAGCCTAAAGGCTGTCTCAATACTTCTTTCATATAGACACAATTTTTCTTTAAACTTTTTTTCAAGAGTAATTAAATTTAATAAATTAATATATGGGTATTTTAATTATTAAAAATGAGGTAAGCAATCTTGAAAACCTTTCCGAGAGGATCGAAAACTTTATGGAAAACGTAGATGATAAGTAAAGAGTTTAATTAAAACGACGCTGATAGCAAAGCCGGCCGGGGGGCCGGCCGTTCGATGAAGTTACGATGCATGATCACGATATTGGCTGTAATTATCTATGTATTTTACAAAGTTGCAAAAATAAAATATATATTGCATAAGTTCGTTCCTCTAATATTAATAGGTACTACTGATTTCGCTGATGACATGGTCGAGGTCTGAAGAATGTAATTTAAAAACAGTTGTTTAATCAGTAGATTTTATAAGTAGTAACCTATCGCATCATGATACTGAAGTGAAAACATCCGCTGACGGATTATTATGTACCCTGACGCATTTTTGTTTTTATTATACCGTATATTTTAATCCACAATCCATCCAATCGAAGAAAAAGAGGCAAAACAATTTTGCAACGTTTCCTGAAAGTTTATAAATCCCCAATAATAATACGCGCTGCAATTTATACTACAAAGTGTTTCTTAAAAAATAAGCGGATATCGTTGCAAACATTGCAAATTTATGTTTGAACATAAATACGCCTGGAATTTCGTACCTTCCTGTCTTTTGAAGTTCGTTAAAAAGCGAGAGATTTTCGTTACCTTACGTTTGTTACTTGCGCCGCCAATATTTATCAACTTCTCGGCGTTATCGTCGTCATCTCTTTCGTAAAGTTAAATCAACAGAATTTATCTCTTAGTCCGAATTAGTCCTTAGTCAGGTTAAAGCAGCTCGTCTGATTTTCTATAGTAAAGAAAGGCATGTAAACAACTTCCAACAGAAAACAAATGTAAGATGTTAGATATTTCTCCATATTTTTGGGTAGCCAAAGAAGAATATCAAAGGATATGTTTAGGGGTACAATCAGTTTTGTTAGTAGTGTTTTCGTAATCATTAAATATGAAGGGAGTAAAAATTAATATCAAGATGCCTGTATTCTCTTTCTGCTTGTAGGTACTATAGCATATAGAAATGTTATAGAGAAAATAAATAGTAAAGAATAGTGCCATTTAATTGACAGGCCATGGGACCATTTTATTTTATGTCATCTCTTTGATTTAATATAAATTGAAAACATTCAACGCATGTCGCTATCTAGTTCGTGAAAGAATGAGTTGTTTAAGCAAAAGGGCCAAATAAAAGTCGTTTACACGGTAACGTGAAAAAATCGCCATATAGATACTCGCCCGTTTTACGGCCGGTATGTTAATAAACATTCGACGTGCTTTGAATCGATGACGCTATGGTACAGCTTGGAACACGAGGGTAGCCTCCAAAGGATTAATAAACGAATGCTGCAGAATAAGTGTTTTCCCAAACTAAATGTTTCATACCGTATAAAAACTTATTTTTTACCGAATGTGTAGTTTTCCTGTATTGTATTTTAAAGGTTTCGTCAATGGATATGTTTTTCAACGCAATATTGCAAATATTCTCATTCTACATGTATTCTGTATTTCAGCTCAAAATGTCGTCGTTGCCACACGTGCTTCTCGACCGTTGGTTACGATAAATATTGAACTCAAAGTAAATGTGATCGTGCACAAAGGTTCAAAATGCTATTGAATACAGCTCTGTACGGCTCAGCGGTGGATTGAGTCGTGGTACGACAGGTGTGTTGCAGATTGAAACTTACACCCAACGGCCATCTGAAACTTATTGTTCTCCCAATTTGTATGTATATTCCTGAGTATCGCAACATGCATCGTAATATAATCGCAGTATTCAATGCGAATGCTTTCATTGAATTCAGCGCAACATTAAATTTAAACTTGCTTCCCTTTCGGATCAATATTGGAATATATTTTTTCCGATTCTTCGAACGAGAGACGGATTTATTTGTTTATTGTAGGCTTGCATGTTTTTATCCTGGCATTATCCTGGTTTCGAGGCAATTTTAGTTTACCGTCTTCTTACTAATACAAATAAACCACTGTATATTTTTAGAACAGTTCTTGTGACGTTAATATTACACATGATCATTTAACGTATAGAAACATAAGCACTTGTAGGATATTTCATGGTATGTAATCTACCGTTGCTTTATTAAATTTTTCCCGACGTTCAGCCAGGTCTCTCTGTAAGGTCTTTATGGCACAATTTAAAAAATGTTTCGCATTATATGAGGAGGAAATAATATACTGCCGTCTTGCACCTTAATTAACGGATATAAAAAATATTTCATCTAAACCTTTCGTTATATTTGGGATGTAAGAAAATTTAAGAAGCGCGCCTAATAAAAGGTAATTCGTCTAAAAGCCTTTTCCGTTCGTTTATGTACTAAACATTTTTGGATGTCGTAAATTTCGAATCAAAAATTACTGCAATATTTTCTTGAGGATAAAAGTATTGACCGTTAAATAAAGATAGCTAGAAATAAAGATGTGAAAAGTGGTCAAATAAGTTCCTAAAACTTCCGGAAGTCGAACGATTCGAGAAATTGACGAGAAGACGCCGAGTGTTCCGCGATCAAAGGCAAACATTCGAACGCCCCTTAAAGGAACGTTTTATGTACCCTAGGAATGTGTACTTTGAAGACGCAAAACTAATTCTTAGTTACTAGAACAACTCACTCTCGCTGGCAGTTTGGTCGGATATAATGAAATTGGGCGACATTCTTCGTGATGAAACAATGTCCGGGAAGTTGGCCTTGGTATGTCATAATAAGTTACCTCATGTGTGAACCCAACAAGCCTTCTAGGAAACATTTGATTACAAATAGTATTTTATGTACTTTTAAATTTATCCTAATTGGTTAATATAAAATGTTTAAATATACTTCCTGTGGATATTACAAATATGTGGCATTACGTACGTTTTTTCTGGCCATCCTTGACTTATGTTTTCCCTTGTAGGCATTATAATACCCTTTTGTGCTACTATAAAAAACTTTCGAATCCTTTTGAACAAGGAAGCTGCTAGCTTCACCTGTTATGAAGGTTTTGCTCTAATGCCTGCGAGCGAACATGCACTACTGAAACGAAACAGTTGCCGTATAAGTTTCATCTGCACCGTTGTATGATGAAGTTGCTGCTTTTGACTTTACTCGTGTGGCGGTTCTTAAACAGTTACCAAACATTAGATATTCATTTAAGTAAATGTACTGTTAGTAACTACGTATGAGCATTAAAAAAAATATTTCCTACAACCTACACCAATGTCCTAATGGTGCGTTCAGACTACGACAGAAATTGTGACATAAATGTCAGACATTAATGTCTGTACTGTTTACACTTATACGGAATTTTCCGCATAAAACTCATTTTATGCATTAAAACGCAGAGTATATGAAAATGTCAAACGTGATGGAAACTTGTCAACTACACTAGACACTTGAATGCAACGTGTTCACACAGCGATTGATGCGACAATAAATATTGTGTTCATACAGAGACATTCGATGTATACACTGAGTGTACGGTGTATAGTGTCGTAGTCTGAACTGGCCTTAAGTCAACGTTTCTATAATACATCGTATCATCGATATAAAACGCGTTACTTATATTCTTCAACATATTGTGGTTTCCCGCATACCTCCAAGCATTAATAGCATATACGCAACTCCAAAACAAACAACAATTTGGCTTTCCGCGAAACATGCTCCAAAAGATCTAAGAACATTAATTATCTAATTAATTTGTCGTAAAGGAAGAGGGAAACCAGGTATATTAGTGAATAAATACTTAAAACATTGCCCACGTATGTTCCACTCATTATCTATTTTCCGTGAGCTCACGCCGCACAATGTTCGCAAGTTAATAAACTTAAAACAATACTCGTACTATGGAGATGCGTCGTCAGTAGCTCCGAAACTTGAAGTGAAACAGGCAACGGTGAAGTTATGCCCCTATTAAGGCATACAATGTGTCTAATGTAATGTTGTACGTTTGTGCTTCGAGAATACAAATCCGGTGAAACTTAGAATATATGCTCGTATACTTAAACAATTTAATAGATGGACTCTTGATTATTTTTATTATTTGCAAATTGTGCAAATTCTTGGATTCCTTTTGAATCTGGATGCTCGTATATTTGTCCACGATGATAAGAATGGTGACTTAATGCGTTGATAGATAATTTAGAATTTTCTTAACACATTACATAGCTAAGAGGCCGACCACGAACCACTTGATTATAAGTGGTCACCGTGACGTATGGATACGTGCTGTACCAGTGGAGTCGCAAATGCCTCGCCGGTTTCGAAGGAGAGCCTACCGTCGTATCGCGGAGCAATACCGCAAATGGAAGTTCGCCGCTGAACGAACGCGGGGAATGAAGTGCCTGCATGTTTATTTAAAATCACACAGTCTCCTCTGAACGTTTGACTGCGTGGTACTCGGCGAATGAGCGGTTGACGCGCTCCGACGCGGCCGTCATTTGTCCCGTATCACTTTTGCCGTGCAAAAATGTTTACACTACCGAAATATTGCTACACACTTTTAAGGATATTTCACTCTGTTAAATTCGCCGGCTTCGAGGAAACGTGTTCGATTACCAACAGAATTTACAATGTCACCTTGTAAAAGTTTAGAAGTACGCTTAGTATTATGCGCGTCAATTTCTTTTAATATTCACTTACATGCATGGTATGGAAATCAAGATATAGTTGCTTAAAAAAGATAAATTGTTATATTTAATTTATATGTAAATGTTAATTTTTACGTACCTAATATTACATGCATTCGATTATGCGGAAAGAGTTGTAGAAGTTTCGTTCCCAGGCCAGAATACAGGATTATACAGCTTTTCGTAGATAGAACTATATTTAAATAATACATTTAAGTTTAATGTTGAAATACAGTGAAATATTACTTACCTATTTATTTGATATTTCATTTGACTTTTGCTAAGATGCTGAAGAATTGTGGTTATCGATTTATTGCGCGTTTAACCATTTCATAGAAATACAAAAATAGAAGTGGTAGTTGATCCGCAGATATAAAAGTACGATATATAGTAGTGTTGTTAGTTATGACTAACTAACTAGATATGTCTAGTAATTATTTCTCATTTTAAGCGAACATGTTATTTATTTGAATGTCTCGTCCCTGAAAGTGGCCGCCCACCGGCTAGAATGGGAACATTTAGTGATACGCCTCCATAATGAACTTAGCTGTGATTGAGGCTTACCCCACTCGAATGGCCCGTGCCCGAAACGAGATTTAGTGCTAGAGTTGCTTTCAGTTAATCGCTATTTCATTCCCTGTATTAGTTCATTTGAAATGCATTTAGTAGATGGCGCATGCTATGTAACATTTAGTGATCGAATTTTTTTCGTGGGATATAATCTATAATTTATAAAGCGCTTTTCATATCGGTTTTTGTATAAAATTCTTAAAATACGGGCTTAGAATGAATGCTGCAAACACTAGAACTCCTAGGCATTCCACGTGTATATTACGAGCTTCATATATCTGACTGGCCTTTGAGGTTGGCTTCTAGAGAATTTGACTGTTAAGCCGAAGGTCATGGGCTCAATTCCCACTCAGATATCGAACATTTATTTTATGTGATGAGCACATTCATTTGTTCTGCATTTGGCTGCAGTAAAAATTTATTTTATATTTATCAGTACATAAAATAAGTCGGCTGTTAATTTTGGTTTCTGGTAGCGTTATTGGTTTTGGAATTTTTTTTTTATCATAAATATAATAAAGATAATGCAATGAAACAGAAATAGCATCGTTATAAAACACATCCTACATACTCATCTGACTTCGTAGTTGCATGTCGACCTAACGTCGGTCGCAGTCCGCGTCGCAGGTTCGACCGTTTAGCGATGATTCGGTTTCATAACGAAGTTACCTCGGATTGGGGCTGGAACCATTCGCGTGGACTGTGCCTGTAATAGTGTGTAGGTCGTTTGTTTTGTTAATGGTCTTATCTGATTCGTCACTTTAGTATTGATGAAAATTCTTCTGTGAATAATGTAGATATTAGCGATTTATTAGCGATACCTGGTAATAAGATTATTGATATGTTATATATCAGACCGATTGACAACTGAAATGTTATATATTTTGTTGTTATTTATATGTCATAGAAGTTATTGGCAAATAAAGGAAATTTGTAAACAACACAAAACAGGCTGAATCATAATATAGCCGTCGCTTGGCATCTTCGTGTGCATATTAGAGCTATGTTTGAAAATAACAGCAAATATTTAATATGATATCTACGAGTAATTTTGAGAAATCGTTCAAATTCCGTTTGCATTAAGCCCCTTATTTAAATGTACTAAAACGTTTTGCTCTCGCGTTGCATTTAAATTGAAAGGGACAATTACTTCCGCGTAATTACCTCCAATAATAGACAGAAACCCCTTAAAACCGATGCAATTATGAACTCCGTGCAATAATCGTTCTGTCCTTCCAGGTGAGTGAATCTTCACTGCTTGAGTGCAGCGCCGGCCGCTATACAGCCGAAACGGTAAGTCCATTTTAAAAGTACAATTTTTTTACTGAATTTTATGTGCCGTTATTATACTGTAAGGTTTTATATTCAGTCTATATGAATTATAGTCATCGATCGAGCGTAAGTCGATTTTGACTATCTATAAAAAACAACAATGTATTACGTTAGTGAATTAAGCAAGTGTTACGTTAGTTAGTACTAATGCACAACAGCTTTATAAAGAAAATAAAGTAAACATGGAATTAAACCAATTTAATTAGTGTTCATAACAAGCACAATTGTGAATCTTTAAACAGCCAAGTGAAATACGGAAAGAAAGTTTTCAGGGCGAAAGTTTTGTTCTATTCTTTAATACGAAAAAAATCATACGACATAGAAGAAAAGGAAGTCTTAACTACATATTGACATTTGAATCGGACGCCTTCGCGCTAATTAGTATCCACTGGTGGATATTGGATGAAGATTAACTACGGGAAAGATAAACAGAAAACCGGCACTGGTACTTTTATCAAGCGACTGCAATAATAAAATTACGATTCTTTTAATATCGCAGAATGTACATATTAAAAAATTTCCGTCTCAATAAGACTAAAAAGAGAAACCATCGCGGAAATTCTGAGAGTTAATCAACAAGACTCGCAGAAAAGTATCAAAGGAGAGTCGAAATTCGCGAAGTTGGCGGGTTTTTCAAACTCTCGTAACTACATGTAAACATTTTTTTTGTACAACTCCGCTATTCATCCAATTTGTGAATACGATTCCGTCGGAGGGTGAATGGATGACGTTTAGATGGATGGATGTCCCATTATTATTTCGTGAATGTGACTCCGCGGGGGCTCGGTACCTACCTGCGTGCATTTCATTACATTTAAGCTATTCCGCATTAGGAACGTAATGAGATAAATTATTATGTAAACGAAATACTCTTCTTACAGCACACCTGTGTGGTTAATGTGAATTATTATTCTTTTTTCTATGGATTCTATTTATAAAACGCGTTCTTATTTGAGCTTCAAGTGGGTATTGGTTTTACTTCAATTTTCATAACGTTTAAAAAATAGAGAGACACGAGTCTGGGAAGGTAAAATTTCTCTAGATTCTGTTTATCTAATTCCTATTATGATTCATGTTGATCGAATACATGTCAACGAATATCGTTACATAATACTTTCCACATTTTCAAATTTATCGACGAAAACAATGCTCGTAGGATCTATTCATGACGAAATCACGTAGTTGTAGTCCGGTACATTGGCCCTGAGCATCGCATCACTCGCTGTAGTTCATGCTCCGCATCCAAACACTAATTACGGCAGTTTGTCTCGCTCTCGCATATTTATTTTAATTCTGTTAACAACATAATACATAACTTGAATAGCGTTCAAGTTCAGTTGTTCAACGAGGCATTTGGGGTTTAAAAAAATATCAAGTCATTGACACTTTTAATGAGCGAGTTTATATGGATAATTTTTATGAGGATAAGAAATATTTGGCACTCGGTACTTTCTGCCTACCCCGTGACCAATATATACAGTGGACTAGTGTAGTTTATATGTCTATGCTTCAATATTTATTATAAAAAAATCGAGGTCCATCCACTTTTTATCGACTAAAAAATATCGTAGAGGTTTTTTATCAAACGCCAAATTGAATATGAGTAGCGGATAACATTTTGAGTATGCATAAATTCATTGGATTGACGTAGGTACTTCACACTATCGTGCCGGCGAAAACGCGTTGAATACGGTTGAATAATAAAACTGCAATCAAATTCCTATTTCGGAATTCCAAAACCGATGCACAGCGTTGCTCAGCTACGTGTAATTATACTTTGAAATATATGAGACAAAAGAATTTCATTTAAAAATAGTGTAAGAGCACAGAACGATCGCGCGCATTGGTTCGCTGCATGTTTACCAATTAGCGGCGAGCACGCGGCCGCTTCGACGAATTACATTCCTACTGTTTCTTCGTAATTGTTATTACGTTTAAGATTCTTTCCGTCAACCACCCCTAGCGCTAACCCCATTCTACCGTACGTAAAGTCCGGCATTAGACCAATTTCGTACAGTTTATTTGCATTCAATTATTTCACAGATTCCACCGATTTTTAAGTGTATTTTTATTTACCGCTATTTGTCCCACCCGTGCTCCGGCTGGTTGGATTGTTTCTCCCGTAAGCACATTGTATGGAACGTAAGCAGATAACAG
>DWQT01001003.1:0-18672 GCA_018244895.1 Myscelus amystis hages
GGGGGGGGGGGGGGGGGGGGGGGGGGAGAGGGGGGGGTTGCAAGGGTTGGAATGCCAGCGAACGTTTGTGACTCGGAATCGTCACCAACGTTGTTCTACTATGGTCGCTCTATCTTTCATTTTCAACTTAATGTATTATTTATTTGTTATATTAATGAATCCCTAAAACTTGTATTTGAAATGGTTGATCTAATAATTGATATTTTATAGTGAAAGCCAAAAAAAAAGAAACGTGTCCGGTCTGTAAGGATAGAGATATTTCTTACTCATTGTTTCCACCTACCCCATTAGGGACTAGGCGTGTTGGCGTATTGATGCATAGCCATACTTACTCGTATTATTGTTATATTTATGTACCTGTATTATATACATATACATATGTGTGACTACTGTTATATTCAAATGTCCATGACGTTTGCGGTTGCAGTGTAAATATTTTATCAATACCTTTACTGAATTCCTCCACTAATTAATCCTTTTGGAGCGAGGTTCGCTCCGGCGCGTTCGGACATTGCAGACACTTTGCAAATGCGCGCGATTTAACTCTTTGTGCTGCGAACTATGATCGAGGATTTCGTTAAGAGAACTACAGCTCTGTTTTATTTAATCACAAAGATTTGTAAGTATGGGACCTCTTCACCTCTCCACATCCGTAAATTATTTATTTACTTGTTATCACCTTTAAATTAAGCCATACTTAATCTCTAATACCTCTGAGCTACACGTTGTAAAATAAAGAAAATTGATAAGAAAATTTTACGACTGACATCTTTGGAAAAAACGAAAGGTGTACAAGATTTAAGTATTTCCTTTATATCTATTGTCGTGTAAGGTAACATGCATTTCATAACGTAAACTGCCAAGTTCAGGTAACGTATGATGTTCAAAATTACACAAACTATGAGATTGACGTATCATTTTCCTTTAGTTTTGATCCCTTTTGATGTTCGCTTACTTTGCGAAATTGAACCGAACAGGTATTTGTGTCTCTAAAAGCATCGGATATTGCCTTCGTAATATTTTCAAGGTATTCCTATAGCAAATTGTAAACATTACTTTCGGCAAAATATTCGAAACATTTCGTAGATTGTAATAAAAGAACTTTGGTACTTTTATTTTTATGCAAAGAATATTCCGAGTGTACCCTTAGTTTTATGAGGGAATAAAAAATAAGAAGGTTTTATTGTTATGTACCTCCAGTTACAAAGTAGGCAGATACCAATAACAGATTTATGGGTGTAATCGTGCGATCGTGTTCGCTGAAACATGTCTTGGGCGCGTTCGGGAATACGGAACATGTTCGGGCGAAAACATGATCGAGTGCGCGATATGTTTACAGACATTTGGCATGTAGAACGACTTGGAGTAGGAAAAGCAATTAGAACGATCAACTGAGGCGCTTGGGCGCGCCGCTACGCCGCTACGAACTCCGGCTACGGGTGGGTGTCTACGTTAAAGCGAGTCAGTTTGAACTGAGTAATATTCATCTGCATTCAGCAAGATATTATGATCTAATTCTCATATTTCTCAAATCGTTTTATTTAACAGTAATATTAATTAACTGTTTTTGACGGTACTCCATTATTGTAAAATACTGCATATGTATAAGAACTCTTTATCGTACAAATACATAAATAGAAAGACCGTATTTGGATTTTATCATTAAGGTCTCCAACGATCATTCCATTGGTATATTAAGATTATCAATAATACGATTTTATTTGTACAAAAACGAACGTTCAAAATCGCACGTCATTAGCGCTATCCAAATATAATTTCCCATTCAGGGTCTGCACGCGCCGTTCATAGGGAACATGGTGAAAAAACGGAAATGGTCCTCCATATTTACATAATTGTAGGGGTGAGCAGCAGTAACTGTTAGCAAAGAATATACGACGTAATAATAATGTAGGTAGTGTCAAAAACATACTATTGATGCTGATGGCTATTGTCCGAGACTTTATAACGAGTAATTTTATTGAAACTCACAATTAATGCCCAAGGTGAAGTAACTGGCGTCTACTGTATGCTGCTATACAGCACGGGCCTAGTTCTGCATCTTTTTACCTTTCTTCAAGGAAAGGAATAGATTTAAGTTTAAAAAAATTTATCCACAGGTTAAAATAATCAGATTTCCATTAACAAACGTGCATTAGTCATTAAGTAATTTACATGCTCGTTATATACTTTAAATTTAACCATCAATCTCTTCTTATTTATTAGCCATATTAAGTTATAAGCAGAATTACTGAGATTTTATCCGGGTCAAACACCTTAATAACCTAACATTATTAACGATTTTCATACAGAAACTGAAAGGTTTATTTTTACCCGTTCTATTAATTTAATATAATGCAATGGCTACTGATGTCCGTTGTGTTTAAGATTACTTGGTAAGCATTTTTTTAATGTAACAAAGTTCATGTGTTTGACCACAAGCTTATTGATGGTACATGATGTAGCAGGCTTCCTTAGAGAGTGTCTATTATTTCTTGCCATTAAAATAGTAAAATAAATCAACTTGTTGAGAGAGTAGAGACTATATACACGTACACTGACATGCGCATGTAAGACTATGAAGTCATTTTTTAAGAATCATCTACTGTTTATGCCATAGAGATTTGTTACTTGTCTAAATACACGGGAATACTCGAGCTTCCGTAATACATATATGTAGATATCGAAATTGCTTAAATATTTCATATATATATTATACTTATGTTTATGTATGCGTTGAAAATCTAACTTGGAATACACTGTAAGCTTCAACTCGTCCGGACCTGGACACCACTATACACGCACCTGGACACGCGTGGCGCTGCACAAAGTAGAACTATTGCCGGATCCCTTCACTATGGCCGTGCAGGCTGTTCCCGGCAGCCGCGCGCTGTCGGCCCTGAGTTATGTACTCTACGGAGTATTTACTAGAATACATTACGCTTTTTGCTCTAACAAAACGTTTCTCAGAAACATTTGCGGGTTTCATTATGAATGATGGCTCTGAAAATATTACAGAGACGTTTCTGTGAGTGAGATTAGACTTTGTCGAATACTAGAAAGCGTATTGTAGACCGCTTTTACAGGTACTAATGATGATACAATAAACACAATAGCATTAGGCAGCCTCCTATATGCGGGCGTACAATAAGGTACTTATTTTTGAAATTCATTAACACAACCATATTCCACGATAGGTATATTAAATTCGCCGCAATTATTAAACTCATTAAAGTACTGATAATCTACATAGTTTAGTTTTGAGTGTCTCGTTTGGAAGGGCTGTGTTCCAATTCTGGGACGCAGCTTTAGCTGTACAAAGTTACATTAATTTATTAATTATTAAATATCAGTCGATATAACGGTGAAGGAAAACATCGCGAGGAAACCTCGAGTCGTCCATAATCGCAAATCATTTGTCTGTAATCTTATGAGGCCAGGAGTAAAGAGTGTTTTGACACATGTAATAAAAACAAAACCTAAAGTACTTTAAGTGAACCCAAAACGGGCGGTTTTTTATTAATTTTGAATCTAAATTAAATTAATGTTAATTATGTTTTAGGTTTTCTAAACATCATCTTGAGATCAAGAATGTTTTATCCAGTTCACCTATCGATCGCACAAAAATGTAATTGTAACAATTTGCCACTAATTTGAGTATAAGCCTTACTTCGATAGAACCAGCTGCCGACCGATCGAAATAGCTCCAGGCGCCGCTCCGCCGCGCTCTGAACACAGCCCGCAGCTGCTGCGCTAAGGCTCTGTGTAAGCCTATGCTCATTCGCTTGGAATATCAATAAAACATATACTACTTCTCGAACATTGTGACTGACGACGATTTATTTAAGAGCTTACTCGTTAATGGATCGTGTTCATGAATCTTTACTGTTGATTAATTTTAATATCGACTAATGTAAATATGAACTAATTTTAATATTGACTATAGTAAATATGAATTAATTTTAATGTTAACTAATTTGAGAGTGAGTAATTTCAATATTGACTAATATTTTGTGAAGGCACACGTAGTCGTAACGTCTGCAAGCAAGAACAACTTAAGAAAAATGGATGAGCCCTAAATTTTTTACAAGCGATTCTGTGCTACGGAGGGCACGCTGAGCAGTCGTTTATGATAATAATCGTTAACCGAATCTTATAACCCGTTAAGGCGTAAAAAACGGTTAGGGCGAGTCTTTACTGAAACTGAGGGTGTGAAGCATACTTAAGGTTTATTAAAGGGTTTATAGCTATGTAGATGACATTATAATATTAGCATATAAATATACTTTATGCCGTATAAAGATATAAAATTCCCCAATCAACTATTGTATGAACGTTCTCTGTCGAACTTTCCATTTCGGTAAATGGAAAAAAGTTCTAACGCTTCGAAAGCGTTATTAAGCAAAAGCATGTTTAGAATGTTCCCTTTTCAAAGGTCTTTTACTTAAAAAGGTTCTGTATATTTGAAATTTGTGTACAAAGCAACAATAAAATGTCTACATAATAGGGATCCTAGTCTCAAATAAAGCATTATCATTATTAAATAAAAGCAAGCAAGCTTACATCAGCAAGGAAATCCTAATACTTAGTTTAGATTTTGGACTTCCAGTTCGGGTATACCATTCGAATTATTATGCAAATGTGTCCATACGAAATAAGGCTTTTCAGGAGAGCTCAGTAAAACCGTTGGAATATCAATAATAATATCTTGAGATAACTGCATATATGATAGTCATCACATAATAGTTCTAGTAATCGAATCTACATACATCCTCTGACCCAGAAAATAGTCACATTAGCCTGTCCAATGTAAAGTTAAGAATCTTGAATATGAAGTGTGTTTAAAAACCATCCTTACTTATCTATACACGAGTTTTCAAATTCACTTGAGAAAGCTGTTTTTGTTCCTCTCTTATTAGATGTAACATACAGCATAGAAGAAATTGTTGACAAAATCACTAAATTATCTAAGAGTTCATTAATTGCTTAGCAATCAAGCAGTTCATCGCTTGCGGTTTCACGTAATTTTCATAAGGATTCCGTAGAGGTCGATCTTAATATGAGAATCAAAAACATTTATACTTACGCATGATTGGATTCGCGTTACTACGACAGCACGTATGTAACGACCGATATTCGTTAACGTTTCTATGTGTATGGGAATAAGGTTTAATGTGCAATGTCTATAATTTTCAGGATTGAATAGTTGGAAAGCAAAACGCAGGAGCGAAGACCGGTAAGCAATCCTCGCGTAACAAGCAATAACACGGATATTGGGAAACTTGGTGAAACTTTGTCATTTTATATCGTCGGTGTGGTATGTAGCCGGTTGACAGTAAAATCGGGCAGAACAAAATGTGTCGAGTTTTGTAAATTACCTTAAATCTACTTTATTTTCATTTTTTCGGTACACAACCAACTTCTGCTGGACATTGCTTCCTCCAAACGAAGTTTTGCTGAATGGAAAAATATAATGCGTATAAAATGTCATTATCAATCATTATTCTATAATGTAGTTTATATACTTTCATATCTCTAAAAATATTCATTATTATAATGAAATTACGCAATTGGAACAATTCTCAGACACAGGCTGTTGTGCCCGGGTCCCGTATCGGACGAAGACGTGTAATCGGATTCAATTGTTTCGCCTGTTCCCCTGTCACTTTAGGGGATACGTGACCCGCATGGTACCGGTGGTACAATAATATCTCAGTCGCCGTGCACATTGACATACCCCACTATATGTATATCACTGTATTCTTAAGTTTTTATAGCTATTTACACGGTACTAATTCGAAGAAAACTTTTAAAAAAAAATTGTTTTTCTGGGCTATTCAGTAGAAGATAGAGGAAATTCCCCTGGAATCGGGATTTACGCGGGTAACACCGCGGGGCACAGCTCGTTATTACAATAATATAATATAATTATGATATTTCGTTAGTCCGTCTGCGTGCCTACCTGTTTGGAGATTGACCTCGAGATGTAATTCGCGATACAATTCGCGCAGTCTCATTACCCGCGTTACGATAATAATAAAGGAGATAATGGCGGAGTCAAGCGCGGCGATGGCCGAAATAGCCGCGTTGACTCTCATCGGCGCTTTCATCGCGCTGTATCGTAAACGTGCTTTATGACGAGCCGGCGGCGGTAAGGTTGCGGCACACTGACAGACTAGTATTTTTTTATAGTGACTAATTTTAGGATATGACCATGCTGGCTAAATGGGTTGGCACACTACACAAACCCGTTAATTATTACATATTTTATACTTCAGATTTCAGAGGTGCCCGCCATGATTTGAACCTAGATCCCTGAGTAAAAGACTGAACTTCCACTAGGCTATCACTTCGCCGATAGCCAAATATATATTAATGGATCAAATAATTCGCATACCTAATATAACGGATGCGATAAAGATAGATTGAGGTGGCTAAGTTGCGTATTTTATTTATATGTGCGTATCTTCATGTGACTGTGTGCGTGACTGAACATGTATGCGTTTAAATATTTTTATTTTAATCTCAGTGTACCCCCCGTTCAGTAGTCAGTATTTACCGGCTTTACGACTACCCCCTAAATATTTGAGCGAGATGAAGTGATAAAAAAATGTAGCCTCTCCGACGGCGATCGCGGGACGTGCTCGCGCGTAATGCTGATCGCGCGTTCAATGTTTTGAACATGTTCAATGTTCAGTGTTCAATGTGTTCAACGCTCTCTCACCATTATAATGCGAATTGTCACGTGT
This sequence comes from Myscelus amystis hages, assembly GCA_018244895.1. NCBI lineage: Eukaryota > Metazoa > Arthropoda > Insecta > Lepidoptera > Hesperiidae > Myscelus > Myscelus amystis. The sequence goes on from DWQT01001003.1 coordinate 6,747, forward strand.
GTCAACAACTGACATTAATAACATAATACTGATATACTAACTACGTAAAATCCACTTGATATACGTAAGTCACTAAATATAGTCGACGGATTGTTAAAGCTTCTAGATGTCCGCTGTATATCTGCTACGAACCATTTATATAGACTTATGGTCAGCGTACACTCTCAGTGATAGATCGATTACTCTAATGTTTGTTTAATACGGTATACGTACACTAGTATTAGTCTCTCACAGCGTTCAATGCACTTGACTGACCAAAGTCTATTTGCCTCGCCATAGACGGTATACACATGCACTGAACATATATACATTGAGGCCGCTATCATTTTGTTGAACTTAATCCGATATTTGCGTACCGTTGTTACACCGTTATTATTGTTTTATACTGTTCCAAAAATGCTATGTTTAGATACGTACATAAATAACACTATGCTTAACGTAAATAATAATATTATTTTTTTCAGTTTTCTAGTTTACTAAGCAATGCTGAAATATAATTTTCAATTTTCAACCGACACATTGGACGCGATATGAGCGTGAAAATGCGTTTAATATTACCTGCGGATCGATATCTCAACGGCTATAGGATATTCAGCGCACAATTGCACATTTCAGTTACCATTTGAAATTACGCCGAACAATTCCGAGCTTATCCCACACTTTGAAAACACGTAACATCGTATCTGGGAATTAATTTGCGACCACAATCCACAAGCCACATATTGCTCGTTCGCCGGTGGGCGCCCACCGGGCGAAACGAGCATCTGCTTATTACGAACCGGCCTCTAAACCGGCCATATCGGTTCCAACAACATCCATTGCTAGTCCAACTAACATTTACATTACCTTTGCACGTTTAAAGCGGTTAATGGATATAGTATGCTGCTGAGAAACGTGAGAAACTGGTATAGCTTGAAAACCCTTTACAAACGCGTGAAATTATACACGCGGCTATTGAAAAGCTGTCGCTAAACGATTTAGTCTGAAATATTATAGTTATAGTAAATGGAAACGTGCCAAATAAAATTATACTCCCGTACATTAAAATTCCTTTGTTTTAAAGCTTTAAGTAAAATATTTCGTTACAACCAATAGCCTTGATTGTGGTTTAAATTTCGGTCTTCCACTTACGGGTTTATTTTACAAGGGTGTTTTCTTTTTCAAGTACCGAATATTATACTGAAATGGAATATTACTAGGGATTCAGCAATGCCAAAGGTGACCACGAAGTACCTCCCCGCATCTGATTATATGAACGGCAAATGACCCGGCTATTCTACAAGTAGGACTCCGATTGGAACAATATAAGGCGTGTCGACCGCCGAGTGCGCAACCGCCTAACCATTCCCAGGGAATGCGGCGTCCGTGTCGCGTGAGGAATCACCTGCGCCCATTCTGCTCCAGTTCTCCGCTCGCAACGCAAGCTCTGTGTCAATTCATTTATAACCTAATGCATCTTATTTGTATGGGAACCGTCTATTGGGCAGTATTTTTACTTCATATAATTTGGACAATTCCACATGGTGTGGTGAGTGATGATTCGAAATTAGGTGCTTATATTTTTGTTTAATGATAACCGGCTAATAAAGAAACATGCGAAAACACACATATGCCTTGGGTAGGAATCAAACCCACTACCTTCGGTTTTGTAGTGATGGTCTCTAGCTAAGCGACTATGAGGCCAGTCGATGTCTTCATCGTCTACTAATTCATCATGTACTCTGCTCTAAGTTCCCTCTCGATGTTATCCTTCGCCGTTGTAGCGAAGCATATTTAAAGTTTTAACCCACAAAACGCCAACAATTCAGAGATTCGTGCCAGGAATTGAACCCAGAGCCCTTCGAGGTAGACGCGCGTGGGCTATCACTGCCTGAGGTGTAATACTTATTTGCAATTGCTTCAAAATGCCATGCGTATCGTGTCCCTAAGAAATTATTATAAAAAGTTGTTAGTTTATTAGCATTTGGTCGCTGATAATAAACATATCTCTCTACGGTAAAAACGTATACAACTCTAGAAGCTTCGGGGCGGGGTGGTGGAACTTTCGAGCTGAATATTTGATACATGTGGAAAGTTTCAACAATTGAGGCCGCTTTGGGAAACGAGCGGCGCACAGCCTGACGAGTTAGAGCCTTGTTATGGGGTCGGAAGTCTACTCCATTACCTTAGAAGTCAAATGAACCACCGTTGAACAGCTCTTTAAAAAGTATGGATTTCATTCATGTATCTTGTGCAATAAATTTATATTTAAATTAAATTGCATAATTGTAGTTGCACTTATTATCACCTTTATTTTATTAGATTTTAAAATTTTTATTTCCGAGTCATACAGAAATCTAATTCATAAGATCATACGAGTATAAGAAATACTCAATTGATTTTAAATTGGCTTATTTTGTGGTTGAAATGTATAGATTGTTTTTCATTGAACACCAACATGAAAATCACCTTTGACGTAGAAAAAGACTCCAGAATCTCAGTGATGATTAAATAAATAAATATAATAATTAAATATGTAAATATATAAATGGAAAGAAGCTAATTATTCTGTAAAAATTAAGTTTTCATCATAAATAATTGAGAAATGTGAGCTATGGGAGCCCAGTGTTTTGGAATTCTATCTCCAATTCTGGAGTTCTCAGTACAAATCCTGGCACCAACCTTTAAAATATTAGTTCGTAAAATATATTCATATATAAAAACAATATTCCTTTATATCCATTGTATTATTTCGAATACAGAACGATACATTTATTTCTATCGAGATTTTCAAAAACATTTGCCATTGCCTCGAAAACAGTTTTCCTCTCCGATGCGTTAAATCGCAATTTCTTTTTGTACGTGTTTCAACACTGTGTGGCGGAAATATGTTGGGTTTTAAAAATGAGAAAAGAACGGTGTATTAGCAAATATTAATGGAAGATGGGTCGCTTGTTTGATCAGCTTTGTGAATACCGATTTAATTGATGTTTAAAGGTTCTTTAATAGTGTATCAATGTTGTATACGTCAATCTCCAAAAAGGATAACTATTCTTAAAGCAGTCTTTTTCAGTGAAACTTGAGGCAGTTCTAAAGATGCATTGCGGCTGTCAGCAAAAAGCGTATTAGATATGGTGCATATATCACAGAAATGTAGTAATGTTGGTCAGTAAAAAAATCTATATGCACATATTCTGCGCACTGTTCAGAATATCGTCACATTAGAGAATCTCATTTTGTTTTGATAAGAATAAAATAAATATTTTAAACGACTCCTGAATGCATATCAACAATTACTAGAGATTTTTGCAAGGGGTGCGGTTGGAGGATCTTTTATCGTATAAATTTTTAATTTACTCTAACATCGTAATTGTTTATTAGTTGCTTGTCTAATTACTTCATTGTGTAAATGATCAACACATTGCACCCCAACTTTGGGTAATAAAATATAGCTTTTGTCATCTTTTTACACTTAACAGATGTAGACAAAAAACAAAAAGTATCTTCCGGCCTATATTCATATAAGTTTCTGTTTACATTGAATAACCTTAACATTACGACTTTCGCACGGGAACCAACTAACAAGGAACTAGTCAACTAACATTCGGTCGAAATCCGTTTCCGTTTACAAAAACAAGCGAACTTTGGTTCAAGCTCCGTCACTAACGGGCGTGCTGCAGCGTGGTGGAGGCAGTAGTACACTGCAGCTCCGTTTGAGACTTAAATAACGCATACTGGGATAGCGGAAATATAGGGATAAACAGTTACAAAATGAAATAAAGAAGGACGCTAAAATGAAGCTTATGTCATTTTTTGTTTCACTGAGAAATTCGCGGATTAATTTTGTAAATATTTTTTAGATACGAACATATGAAGCCCGGGCAGGGCGGAGGGCTACCTGCGCGAGGCTGCGTATCATTTACATTAAATTTAAATAAAATTAAAATACGTTTCAGTTTATTATATTATTATATAGTAACATGTCATCGGAACTTTCATAAATTGTTTGTACCTGGCGCTGATTATGCATTTTAATTATAATGAATTCATCGAGTCATATTTTTGTATGATAATATTATCACAAAACTACTGCAAAGGATCACATATCAACCGAGGTTTATGAGAAAATAACCCTCCGTTACAATTTCAAAAATATTTTATATTTCTTGTGCCTTAAATTGTGATTCATTTTCTGTCCCAAGTTCCTGTAACGTAGATGTTTCCCAGAGCTTAGTGTAAGTAATGTTTAAAGAAATGCCTAACGATGTTATCGGACCGTTAGCTTCGAGACTGACGTTTTTCATCAGTTCTGGCTTTATTACTGCGTAACACAATAAAAGAACACCCTAGCATGCAGTCACTTAGGATAATTAAAAGGAACGCTGAGAGCATTGTACCGGTTTACCTCAAACGACGAGCCTTGAGAATACGTGAACCCAATGAAAGGAGCAATTTCAATCAGCGTGGTGACGATGTTTACATCGTTTTCGTATATAATATATAATTCATACTAAATGAGGTTACAACTGGCGTGACTAGTACTGAAACACTGACGAAAATCAAACACAGAATTATATGTTAATATTTTACATAAATTACATTGATTAACGTTACCACGAACCTCACGTTTGTTAACATTTACAATATGTTCCTTTATATAACGCAGAGGTAAGCGAATTTTAGATCCGATGATAAATCCCGCCACCCATAAAAAAGACAAAAAGCTGTGTGTAAATATATTTATTTAAAATTGTAACAACAGTATTCTCTCCGTTGACATAGAATTTTATGAACCCGAGACTTAAAAAGGGCCATTATGCAAAAGTAATGTGTTGCTAGCCAAATAAATTAGGAGATGTAGAGAATATATCGAGCCTCCCCAGTTCGCAGGCGATTCGTGGGGAATACGTTTTACGTAATTAATTATAAGGAGTCCGTACAAAAACACTGGGCCATTTGCTAAGCAAATTATGTACATAAATTAAATATAATCGCGGCAGTGAGCGCCGCGCGCGTCGCGACCTAAAGTACGGTGGATAATTAAAAATACGTTCATACTCTCCGTTTCAGAACTCTGCAATTATGTTAACACTGAAAACGCCTTCTACGGTAAGACCTTATATAGGGCAATAACTTGCTTCGAGACTCAGCTTCTTGGACCTAAATTACCAGTATTTTTAAGTCAGTTAACGCAAGAAGGTAAATTAATGGTGTCAGAATGTTTTCCCATCCCCCTATGAATACATGTACATACATATATGTGAGTGTGATCGCTTGTAACTTGGTTTCAATATTTACCAGTTTTCTCAACATCCTACCTGGATTTGTATGACATTTTGCATAGAGATGAAAAATAGGCAGTTAAATATAATCAAACAACGCTTGCAGTGTGGTATAAATCATTACTACTTTTCTTGTCCACTGTTTGTCGCTGAAACCCACAAATATCTAAAATGCTATTGCAGAGATCACTGATACCGATTAAAATGAATGTAAATGTATGGACCAAAAACTCAACGAAGCTAGTAGCACCGATAACCGATCCTTATAGCGATAAGTCCTTGCATGGATACATGTTTAGCATATTGGCGGATATGCGAATATTGTACGTGAATAATAAATCTCCATACACCGCTCTGGCGCTAGTGAGCATTAATTGGAATTAAATCATTATAACACGAGCAAAATCATTTTCATTGGGTGTGTGAAACTTGAAATTTAATGTAATTTATTGATTGGCCTCTTGTTGCGGGAGGCAGTAGAAATATTCATGTTATAAACAACTGTTAAACCTGTGTTTCGATGTTATAAAAATATGTGGCTGTGTGTGTAATAGAATGCGCTGTGTTACATGTCAATACGTATTGGAAGTTGACGTCAATACAATTTACATATTGGCGTATGCAAATAACCTTTAGCGAATATGATATACGCGGTATCGGTTTAAAAGCTCGCCGATGCGAGGCCGACGGGTAACGAGTTTGTCAGTAATGGAAGGCTTGTTGTGCATGGGGTTGACTTTCATAGAATTTTCCACTTGAGGTCAGACACCCAAACTTTACTATTCCGTAACGCTGCATAGAACTTACTAGTACATTTTCTTCTTCATGGGCATTTCCCATCTCATCGGCACATCGGCAGCGGCATCGGTTTTGGGGCTACCCGTAGGGCCCGTATCGTTGGTTTTAACTACTTCAAGGAACATAACAATGAGTAGGTACAGTGTTTGCTTTTTGTGCTTTCATTTGCGAAGCCTTTCACAAGTGGTCTTCGTCTCCAAAAATAGGACTGACAGTAAATAGTACCAATTGCACCATTGCGGACAATCTCAATCAATCTGATGTCCTGTTTATGCATTGAATACCAAGCAAATGATAAATATATTTATTAATATTGTTATTAATTTCCAATAACAGTTGTTTTCTACGTCGATTGCGTGTGTGTTTGTGTTGTGATTTTTATCATTATATTATTTACCGCAGAATACTGCAACGTTTCCCTAAAATTTTGTCTCCGTCCGGATGTCACAATGATCATTGTATTTCATTCGAGATGTTCGCAGTTCCAAGATGCTGAAGTGCCCTCGAAAAGGCGTCCTTTTTATGATTAAACAACGTTAGTAGTGCTATCAAAAGGTATCTCCACCTTCCCTCGGGATCCTCGATGAGAGCACATCTTTGAAGTGCCAATACCTAGTATTATTTATTTTTGAACATTAATTCGACATTAGGGGCATGTATATTTAAGATCAAACTCAACTAAGCCAGCCAAGTTCAAAGTGGCTTTACACACTTCGGAGAAAATTATTGAAAACTAAAATGAGAACTAACTACATGTTCCCTCATATACATATATGTACATACACATACCGTGTATCGTCTTAGAGTGTAACATTTGATTTTCAATTTATAAAACACATGAAACTGTCATACCAACGGAGCGAAGGACACGCGTCAGAAGCACTACGCTATCACAGAGAATATGGTGTTAATGTATTCTAAAGCTGGATTTAAGCTGTAATACAATTTGCTATTCTGTGATATTGTAATCTTTGTCGCGCTGGAGCCCCGTGCAGTTATTCGGATAAAATTGTTCATAGCTGCCGTCTGAATGCAGTAATTATTTAGTTCACGCGAGAATCGTCCTAAAGGCCTTGTAATTTCAAACACACAATATTCAGATTCCTGTGAAGATAGAACCAACCACATTATGGTCCTCACCGTTTCCATATAAATTGTATGCAAGAAATGAAATAGGTGGGAAAATGTAGAACATTTGCCTTCCACTTTAGTTAGCATTAGGAGGGCGGCGTGGCGGGGTGCCGGTGTGCGAACAGTTGCTTGCAATCGGATATGATTAATGTTTTGTACGTACGCGATTAAGCGCTTTGATATTACACCCACTGCTCGACACAGAGAGAGACGGTTCCGCCAAAGTCTATGACGCTCGCCAAGTACGGACTGGCAGACTTCACACACCTCACAAAATATTATACACTTGACATTTCTAAGATATCCAACTTTTCTAACGATGGTTCCTTCCACTGTTGTAGGGAGGATAGTTAAGTTTTGAAGTTATGAAACGCACCTAACTTTGTAAAGAGGTGAGTTCCAGGTTCCAGGGCCTAGAAACCCAAAATGTGATTGAATTTCAAATATTTTTGTGTCTTGATGACCGCAATATGCATTATAGGAAAGCTTGGTTAAGATCATTTAGACATTTATAAATAATCAAATACAAACATCCATGTCCCATGTACCGTTAGGTTAGGTTATTTAAAAGGAATTTTTCTATCCGTTTGTACGTCATCGACCTCCAAATGAGTGCAGCGGCCACGATGTGGGGAATCCCAGTGTGGATGGCCAGTATATCGCGTTATTCCTTGCCTTTCCGTAGCAAGCGACCGCAGAAATAGCACAGAGTAAATAGACAGAATAGTTAGAGTCTATACGAGAAGGTATAATAACATGTTTATTATAACTCTATGTTAGAGTCTGACAGTTAATTTTAATGTTGTACTCTGGATCGCAACTCATCAATTCTAAGACGCATTTACTAAGTACTAAGTTACTAAGTGCTACGAGTATGTAACAGAACTATTAGCGAGTCCTGAGCAACAGCGCAGTTCGACGGCCGGTATAATCCGGTACACGCCGTAACTGAAAAGTCTATATTAATTTCTTATCATATATTTATTTTTAGAAAAGAAACAAATGCGTTGTAATATTTTTTCGTGATTCGTAAACTGATCTTCAGAATATTTTGAATAAAATCTGGTTTCTCTATAAATTTAATTTTATAAAAATTCCAATAAATGAACTGCAATAATTTAACCACACAGTTGATTCATAATTAATTGACAATTGAAACGATTATACCATATCGTTAAAGAGATTTTTATCCGTATCTATCAATATGGTAATTATCTTAATTTAGTTTCAAATAATTTGGTAAATCACGCTATCAATGCAGATTGATAATAATACACATATTGGCTATAATTTTCATTGAATTAATTGATCAGGATAAAAGTAGATTAATGAATGTTTATTATGGACTGTTTGAAACTTGTTTAATTAAGGAATAATAACAAACAGTTCAGCTGTACCCTCTTCCACTAAAAGTCTTTCTGGAACAATCGACAAACCGAGAGAATTAGAGTTAATGTATTTATTACAAACGATATGTATCAGTATATGTATCTTATTGTTTCCGGTATATATATATGTATATGTATATATATATATATGTATATATATAGGTATATATATATATGTATATATATATATATACATATATATGTCTTATTGTTTCCCATTTGAAATATTTACAATATCAAAAGTGAGCGAAGTACATCTCTCTCTTTATTCATATCGTCATCATTCCGGATGACGGAGAGGATCTTCTCGCGTCCATAAAATTTCATGGCGCTGCGCTCAATTTGCAGTAAAGATGATTAGACCAGTGGAAGCCTTTTATTGGATCCCATTAAATAATAATTTTATTCATTTACAAATTCCTTTTCTTTAAATATCTTTTTATCTTACATTTAAATAAACATTATCAACACTCATAAATTAATAGCCGTTAATAAACTTTGAGATAAATGTGTACGATCTTCTCGATTTCTCCAATTAATTGTTTCCCGCCTCATACGAGTACATACCGATCTAAGACTGTTCCTATTTAATGAACTCTTTGCTGGATGGGTACGTGGAAATGCTTTATAGCGTTTGTTACACTTTCATTTAATGTTCTACTTTCACGTTCACCTATTTGTTTATCGTCTCTATGTACTGGTTAGGTATAAACTGTCTATGATATGTTCTTGTTACGATGCGTGTTAAACGATTGAGACAATACAACCATTGTTTAATTTATTCTAAAGCACCTTTCTGCCGTACGTACTTGCTAATCGTAGTCGTTTATGTATGACACGTGTGCCCACAACATACGAGTACGTATGTATCGAGTAAGTTTTCTGAGCTGTGTAAAGTCTGCCAATTCGCACTTGACCAGCACTATGAGTTAACACCTCGCTATACGTAGAGACCCTCGCCCGGCGCTGGAAATATAAAAGTGTTGTACAAAAAAGGATATAATTATGCAATGTAACAAGTAACTAACGGTCCCGTTTAGTTTACTTCCTCTAACAAAGCTATTGGTAGATAAATTGCGCCCGACCACGCTCAGCTGCAATAAACAATGTTTATCTAAAGGAAGTCGTACAAATGGCAGCAATGCAGGTCGCAATTAATCGCGATTAGTGACCGCGACCGCGACTGTCGCGCCGTCGCAGCCCGCAGTCGCACCTGCGACGCCGCGCCTTGCGGGCTGCGGGCCAATATCAGATATAATATAACATTGATTACATAACTACGGAAATTGTCTCGTTTGTTGTATTAGATAATTACAACCTTATGGCACGGAATATTGCGCCATATGCTTGTTATGCCTCATGCCCCGTCATTGTAACCATGGGAAACTATGTAATTATCCTTATTATAACCTACTGCAAGGCAAGGTTGAACTGTTTTTTTTTAATATGATGGTTTAATTTAGAACGCGTCTAGACAATATAACAATACAATTACATGTTCTCCTAAGGATCAATCATATTCACCTGGCTGCTTTCCGAAGCTTTACCAGGTTTAGATCTCAAGCATGTTTCTTTACAGTGTTACAAAATCCCTCTTATTAATAAGTGTAGCTGACCGCGGTACCTGTTGAAAGTCCCACACATAGCAATCGTTGAACGTTTGGTTAGACATTTTCTAGTGCATGGATGCTTGTGCGGAAAACCAAGATGTTCCTAGCACGACTAATCAAAGTACATGTTAGCTGATGTGGTAGTCAAGTTACGGAAATCATCATCTTCGAGTATATAGGAACAGTGGGTGTCTACATACATAAGCAATTCAGGTATGTAAGGACAAATATATTTAGCTATCGGTGCTTTCTGCTTACCCCGTCAAGGATCCGGCGTGAAGGTATGATTTTAATAATATTGTGAAGTGTGGAGTACACGCAATCTAAGGAAATAAAGCGCAAATGTTAATGAATAACAGTTAGAGAGTGAACTACTCGCCACGTATTACTATTGTGTGTCATACATACATATTGTCATACATACCGACAGCCGAACAGAAATTCCTGGAGGCCGGGAGAGATTTGATTATCCCGGCTGTCGTGTGTAATAATTGTTTGCGTGGGCCCAAATTCCCGAGAATAATACCCGGATTTCATTCCAAGACTTTTGGACCAAAATGTTACAGAGAATTCTCGGATTACTCGAGCACGAAGCTATGGTACAATTCCATCGGATATTTTCTTACCGTTGCCGATATTTTTTCGGAAATAATCTGCAGATTTTCAGAACTAAACTCGAACTGGAACTAAGCTTATCTTGCGTATTATTTTGGTAATTCAAGAATTTAAATAAAACAGAATATTTCCGTTATGTTACAGCACCATTTGTGGTGAAAAATTTTAAAGAAAAAGGGCTGAAAAGAGAAATACTGCTGCCTCGAATTCGGTGCGGAGCCTCGCCAAAAAATAGAGGTACTGTTTTGGTGTTTTGTTACTCAAATGCTAGAATATTTCTTTGGAAACCTGTAAATTTATTTGACAAACTACCGGTGTATACTTTGACTCTTTAACGTAATTTTCGCTCTCAATTTTCTTATGTTTATAAATGATACATAAGTATTTTCCTATTTGGTACTATACAAATTTCTGTTCGACTGCTAGGTAGGTCATTTCAATTTAAGAAATATCATTATTTAATACCTACTAACCGGGTTTGCAAATTATTTAACCTTTAAGTACTGACGTGGTTTAGTTGTATCGCAAATGGTGACGTGACGTATCTCAGACAGCTTAAGAAATAATTAAAAAGAAATATTTCTGTTTATTAATTTGCTCATTATTTACTTGTATTATGATCCGCTTATTATTATTCTATTATGGTAGTGTAAAAACACCAACATTTTCAAATGAAATCGGTATCTATTTAGCATAAATTATATAGCCTGTATTTTGCATACCCAAAAATATATGTGTTATAATCTTAGCAACAATAGAATTATTTGGAATTTTTTTGGCAATTTTATTTTATTTTAGACATCAGTCTTAATAATAGTATTGCTTAGGTTACGAATGCCTCTCAAATCACGCAAATATTTTGGAACAAATTACTGGTTGTCTACACAGCCCACGCGTGTTTGTTTTTGCACAGCCCAGACAAGCAGGCTTGCGGCATTCAATGCAATTGTACTTAGTACGTCGTTTGAGTCCCGATGGGCAGATGTTGCATGTTCTTCTCATTGCTTCTGTAGTTTCGGAGGGTATTGTCTCAGGCCCCGGGGGCTTGTTTAGACCCAGTACGCGTGCGATTGTCAATCGCAATTCTCCCGGCAATCGGTTATTACACAACCACTATTTTTCT